>JARFOD010133571.1:0-13615 GCA_031763545.1 Mopalia muscosa
ATTGCTATTTCTTGTTATCACTATATCTCAGGAACCGCTGCTCCGATCACTTTCATGTTTTGTTAATAGCTTCCTTTAATGGTCTAGTTTTGCGGGTTTTGGTTTTGATCCATGTAATGTCTGTCTTACTTTTTAATATAACTAGTAAACACAACTCTTCCTATACTGGCTTAGGCACCAGACGGAAAATCAAATCGTGAATCTGTCCCCTCTTAGACCCTTCTCTTCAAACTATCTTAGCAGTGTGGGCGTCAAGATCCATTTATGGATCTCTTGTTTTAAATTATTATTGTAGGCTTAATGACCTATTTAAATGTCCCTTTGAGCAAAAAATTGAAGAAAAAAAACCAGTTAATTGTGATCCAATTAATATAGATCAATGTTTTTTCAGTTTGTTGCAGTTTTTCCAACAAATGTATATATGTTGTTTTAGAAACGCTTTGAAGGAACACGAGTCACGATAGAGACTTTCCTGGCATGGAAGGCAAAGTTTATGGCAGAAATGTATGAGAAGAGAAGGCTTCAGGGGATAACAGAAAGCTTATCAAAAAAACTTACAGGTAATTCTGACCAGTCATAGGTTCATGGATGGGCAGGTCGATTATTTTCTCAGCAGGGGACCCCCATAAAGCAGTAAGTTTTCTGACACTCGCGAAGACAGATACAAAACATGTTAGATATCATCTCAATGAACATAGGGAATCTGAAGGTCTTACAGAATCAGAAGAAAAAACACTGTATGAATGGCAACTTCTAATTTATTTTTAGCATCAAGAATAAATTAGCAGTTGCCATTCATATAGTGTTTTAACTTGTTAGTCAATCAACTTTGCCATTCTCGATATTACAGAATAAGAGCTTCTTGATTTCACCAGTCACAGTTATTGTCCTTAAGCTGATCGTTGCTGTGTTGGATATCAATCCCTATTCGATAATGCTGTCTAAAATTTGAGATGACGAAAATGACGATTTTGTCCTGGCCATAACTTTAAAACGAAAACTCTGAAGAAGCTTATACTTTGCACAAATGATCCTTAAGACTAGATAGGTTGTCATGGCCTATATCCAAGGTCATCGAGTCAAGGTCAATGTCACCTTTGTCTATAATAATAAAACCTTGTCCAGGCCATAACTTTTAATTGAAAACTTTTAAGAAGATTATACTTTGCACAAATGTTCCTTATGACTAGGTGTGTGTCATGACCTATATCCAAGGCCATTGAGTCAAGGTCAAGGTAACCATTGTCCATAATATTTAGAACATTGACCTGGCCTTACCTTTTAAACAAAAACTTTAAAAGAAGTTTATACTTTTCAAAAATGTTCCTTATGTCTAGGTGGTGTGTCATGACCTATATCCAAGGTTATTGAGTCAAGGTCACCATTGTCCATAATACTAAAAACCTTGTCCTGACCTCTACTTTTAAACGAAAACTTTAAAGAAGCTTATACTTTGCACAAAGTACAAATGTTCCTTATGACTAGGGTGTGTGTCATGAAAGTATTAATGACCTATACCCTAGGTCACTGTGTCAGGGTCACCATTGTCCATAATACCATCGGAGGTGGCAAAGCTAACAAATTCTTGCCTTTTTGGAGGTAAAAAACAAAAAGTTTCTGCCTTATTGGTGGTGCCAAACCAAAAACTTGCAGCAGGCATACATGTATCTTGCACCCCTTGAGCGTTGCCCTATTTTAGGTCTTGTTATTGATCCTCAGCCCTAATGAAAAGGGGTTTATTACTAGCAGCTATCAAGCCTTAATTGTATTATTTTTTTCTTTTTACATGGGTAGATCTGAGGGGTGTATTTCTATTTTGTAATTCCATGTATGGATTTCAATTATTGATTTATTTCAGGTAGAGAATTATTTCAAAATGATGCAAGCCTTAATGATTCTGATGTCAAATTTTTACAAGAAGGTAAGTTAGATCTGATTATAATATATATGTAGATAGTAGACTACCATTTGCCAGACCCAGATGCGATCTGTAAATCTGTAGCTTGAAAGACGATAAATCGATTGATAACACTTGATTGAATAGGTAATAGTGATAACATCTTACAGCAGATTTAATTATATAGCACATCGAGCCACCTGTCTATGGTGTCCAGCTGACAAAAAAAATATTGAGGTGATTGTTGTGTTTAGCAGTGCAATAGCCAACCACTCAAAAAACCTGTTAGCATTAAACACAAATCATTCAATCAATCATTTAATTACACCGTGAAAATCTGACACCAAATAACACAGATACTGGGCTGAGAGATTACTGCCATATCTTGACAAATCTTGAATTTCAAGGGAAATTCCTTACTGCTTGAAGTTTGTATTGTTGGACATTCATTGGGTACTCCCCAAATTAACAGGCGTCATGTGCCATGGATGGCCAGAAGGACACCTTGAACAAAAAACTCTGATAAAATAATTATGTTGCAATGATTTGGTGTGAATGTTATTTTATCTCACACTAGTTTTTCATAATACTTGTATGATATTTGATATGGCTAAGAGAAAGCCAGAACATGCTTCCTTATGAGGCATAATTTGCTGTAAATAGAAAGTCTTATCGCACTGCTGTTGTCCTTCAACTTCACATAGTTTTAGTCTAGTGATGTTTAAGGTGATTATGGTATCTTAATTTCATGAAATATTCACAAAAATAATAAGACTGAATAGATTTTAAACAAAAACTGTTCATAATTCATTGTAATATTTTTATTTTGCAGAGGGAGAGGCTGTGGAAGTGGATGAATCTCTTTTCCAGGATTTAGATGACCTTGACCTTGGTGACGATGACCTCGACGACGAAGCTCTAACTTAGCTTCTTCATACCTTAAACATCTTTTATATATATACATGTACATCCACTGCAATAAATGTTTAACTTTAGCTTCAGTTTTTATTTTTCTTTTTTTTTTTTCTTTTTTCTGTCAGACAGTGGTCTGTTGTCATCTGACCAATGTCATACTTTACATCCTTATACAGGGATGTCTTCATCCTAGTATAGTGGTGTATAAGTCCTAGTACAAGGATGTTTACATCGTAGTACATTGATGTCTCCTAGTGCAGGGATATTTATGTCCAAGTGCATGGATTTCAACATCTTAGAACAAGAATGTCTACATCCTACTACAGGGATGTCAACATCCTAGTGCAGGGATGTCTACATCCTAATGCAGAGATGTCTACATCCTGATGCAGGAATATCTACATCCTGGTGCAGGAATATCTACATCCAATTACAGGAATGTCTACATCCAAGCGCAGGGATGCCTACATCCTAATACATCCTAATTTATGTCCTAGTGCAGGGATGTTTTTATCCTAGTAATGGAATATGTCTACATCCTTGTGCGGGAATGTCTATCATGTCAACATCCTAGTGCAAGTAAATCTACATCCTATAACAGGGTTGTCTACATCCTGGTGCAGGAATGTCTTCATCTTAGCGCCAGTATCCTGCAGGAAGGGCAGGGATTCTTCATTCTATTACAGGGAGGTAAACATCCTAGCGTAGGGATGTCTACATCCTATAACAAAGCTGTTTACATTCTTGTCCAGGGATGCTTTCAACCTAATACATGAATGTCTAAATCCTAGTACATGGATGTTTATGTCCTAGTGCAAGGGTGTTCATGTCGTTGTACAGGCAGAGATTTGTTAACATACTAGCGCAGGGATTTTAACATGCTAGTACATGGATGTCTACATCCTACTACTACAGGGTTGTATATATCTTAACACAGCTAGGGATTTCTAAATCCTTTTGCAGGAACGTCTACATCCTGGCGCAGGAGTGTCTACATCCTAGTGCAGGAGTGTCTACATCATTGTTCAGGAATATTTACACCTTAGAACAAGGAAGTTTACCTTTTATTACAGGCAAGGATAAGTCGACATCCTAATGGAGGGATGTATATATACTAGTGCAGAGATGTTTACAGGATGGGATACATGTCAACATCCTAGTGCAGTGCTTTACTAAAGAATAAGGTCTAATTGCCCAGTTTGACGATATGTATGTCTCCTTGTATAGTTCATAACTTTTTTTCTGAATTTATTATTTTTTATTGATTCAGGGGATCGGACTTAGGGTTAGGTAGCCTTTTACTGACAGTATTTTTAAGTTTTAGTTCTGTTTTACTCGTCGATCTTTTACACTCAAAAATCATTTCTTAGAGTGACGGACCAATTCTACAAGGGCTCCAACTTTGTGCTCTAAAACAACAACTTGTAAATTTTACTTTGAAGATTTTAGTATCCTGTACACGTGGCGGCTCACTGGTAATAGATACACCTTCCCGCTGTTAGCATTGCGTTGATAACACAATATAAAGAGCCTTGGTCACTCTTAACATTATTTTCAATAAAGTGTATGGGCCTTGTAAATCAAAGTCTCGACAAAAGAGATAATCATTTGATCTCTGGGAATTACTTAGCCAGGTACTTGAGTCTTCCTAGCCTTTAGAAATAAGCGAACGATACGGTACCATCATTCTGCACTTTGTCCTTCATTATATAAATATTGTATGGCCTTGCCTTGAATTAAACCATCTTGTTTTCTTCCTTCAACAATTGACTCCTAAAACGACTACTCGACTTCCATTTTAACGTCAAAATGAATAATTTCTTAGCAGAACCTTCCTCGTTTTTAATCGATATAAACATCTTCCCGCGTTAAGGTCGAGATTTGGCGGGAATGGCTTGGATCTCTTAAAGCATATTACCTGACATTCTAAACATTATACGCGGACCTACCGCTGAGATTCCAACTCAAAGGTATCACCGAGCCATCTTGTCTGGTTTCCGGAATATCGGACACCAGCTTTCAACGCGCAGTGATACTCGTCGCATCCCACCGTGGGTGGACTACGGAATACTTTGTAAACAACACCACGTGTTTCGCTTTATTTGTTATAATAAAATGTGACCATTTCAGGATGAAATATCCATACTTTGGTTTCGGTTCAGTTGCATTTACTTGTTAAATGCATAGACTTGCCTGTACAGATCAATTAACACTTTATAATCTTTTTTTCTTACAATATTATTTAACATAAGTGCGTGAATGTATCCATATATTTTTTTTTAAACTAGGTCAAGTTTCTATGTCTATACACCCAGCCGAGGATCGTCTCTTAATCTAACCAAAATTAAAAGACGTTACTAGCCAATTAAATTCAAAAAGTTATTGGTATCATGCTGGCACACCATTGTATAAGTGAACTAACCTGAAATCTAATGTCAAGTCCAAATTAATCAAAATTAAACCCGACAAAGTGGTATGGTTATTTTCTGGTATAGATTGTGACTGATACATGATTGTCTTTCTCAGCCGGCGCAGGGCCGGTCCACAAGACACTATGATATACATTTGTTACTTGTTATAACACATTTTCCGAGCTTAGAATAAGACCGGGTAGCTGAGCGGTCTAGGTGGCCGGCATGTACTGCTGGCAATTCGGTGCCTGACTAAAGACTGTAAAGATCGACGTACACGTTCGATTCCCGTACATGTTTCAAAATGCTAAATTTTCTAAACTTTTGAATCTTTTAAAACTATAAAAGTGTTATCCCCAAATAAGGAAAATATTGCAGAAAAACTCCCCGTTATATCCACTACAGACTGTTCCTATATAATGTGACGGTTGATCAGCTGTCTTTGTAATGATGTTGTGCATATCTACGGGATCGTTGTGAATTATGACTCCAGCAGTCGCTGCTGCTTGGAATATTTACGTATTCCTTAGTTTTCCACGTCTAAGTCATTGCAAAACATGAGAACACATCAGTCCCTTTCTTTTATATCCTCCGCACCGCGTAACCATCATGCATAAAATTAATTAACCCAACAACACTTTTAAAAACCGATGACCCCCAGACACCCATTATCGATGGTAGTATATAAGACTAGCGCAATTTTTCTCTGCTTGACTTTAACCCGGAAGTTAGGAACTATGTTTTTTAAATTTGTATCTTCTTGGATTTATGAAGGTTTTGATTCAGTATTTCATTTCCACACTTGATTATGAATTAAATATTGGCGAATGTATGGTGCAAACTTCTTTTAATAAAAATCTCGAAAAACAGGGGATAACCAGCGAAAAGATGGCTTGGTGATACCTTAGAGCTGGAATCTCCTCATGAAATCTCGAGGTAGGTCCGCGAATAACGTTTAGAATGATTACCTGAATCCCAACCAGAAAGATCGTGCCAATTTGTCTCAAAATCTACATAGCCTAATTCCAAGTGCTTGGCATGTAATTCAGTTTACAGGTGAGGTTATATTTTGTGCCTTGAACACGCCTGTAGATATTCAACTTATCGTTCGCATTTAAGAATTATTCTGTAGGCGTGTAATTATCAAGAGAAAGAAATTTACATGGATACATATAATCTTTAAAGCCTGACAGCCAGGTCTGCAGTAGCCTGGCTTGTAGGTGTTTGATAGTAAATAAAATACGTTAGTGACAAAATATCTGTGTACTTTTTTTTCTTCTTATATCTATAGAGTGTGGTGACAATTGCATTTGAGAAAAATAAACAATAAGAGAAGAAATAAAATTATATGGATGTCGAAAACCGGCTATCAAATGCATAAGATTCGTTTTTGAACATTTATACTTTCGGTTGTAAGAGCCCTCGTTTTTCGCTGACGTTCTTTTAGCCTTGTAAACGTGCCCGAATACATGTTCGTGCATATCTTGTGCAGAAATATCAAAACCTTTCACCTGGAATATCAACTCAGCAACTACCATAAAGACATGAACATAACAAAAACTGGTTACAAAGTTTTTCCATAATACTTTTAACAAGGAATTTTCCTTGACCTGTTTCGGATATTCCATGCATTAACAAAAAATGAAATCATCTTTGCCTCTTAGACAAACTATACATCTCACACTCCTTTAAATGTATGTCGCAGGTTCTTTATTGGAGGAATATCCCGAACCTTTTCCTTACGACGTTAAAGATATTTTATTTTCCAGTGTAGAAAGATTTGTTAATGAATACAGAAAGTTATGGTTCTCTAAAGCTCTTTGCACTGACCCAAAGGAAACGAGTTAGTATTATGAAAAGAAAAAGACACGAATTTATAATGATCCTGTGTCAGTGCTTCCCGTCTAGAGAAAGATTGGTGGCCTTTACTTGGATGAAATTTCATGGTTGTTCTACCGCGAACCTTTGCAGGCCATTCGGTTAGAGCGAAGGTCCTGCTTGCCAAAAGCCCTATGGTTAGAATCCCGGCGGCGGCAGCAAAATGTTCTTTTTCTGTAAAAAAAAAATAAAAAATAATAAACAATTGAATATGATGTCCCGGGAGAATTAAGCTATTTATAATAATCTGCATGTTCGCTCTGGAACCAAAAGGAAAACAGTATTAGCAAGTCGTGATCACTATTGAATATTAAAAAAACTCTTAAAATAGTTTCCGGTTAAGTGATGGATTTAATATGCTATAAGTCAATTGTCAGGAGTTATTCGATATTAATTACCATACTTTGTCTAACAGCACCATGCATTTCTTCGAATACACGCGGTTCTTTATACACGTCGGAACAGGCCGAAGTGGATACTGGCTGGTATCCTGTTAGAATAGGCCACTAACTACACGTGTACGATAAAATTTACGGATGCTTAAAAAACAAATTTTCTTTAGGCAAGTAAAATCAACTAGTTGCGTAAATCTGTGTTTCATTTATTGATGGAGTATTTGTATTAGTGATATAGCTGTAGAGAAGAACAAAAAAAGGTGTTGTATACAGCGGTTTTTACACCGCGATCAATAATTGGTATATAGGAGTATTGTCGTCATGTACATGTACGTCCTCACGCATGTCTTAATCTGTTTATCATTAACACTAAAACTGGGAAACGAAACTAATATGAATCTCCAAATGTGGAATTGCATCGCATTGGCTGAAGTTAGTGAACCCTATACAGATGCATTTTGAAAAATGCGACGTAGGGTATTTACACACCTATAAATATATACCTAGGCCTACAGAGTCACGAACAGTCCACCATATAATTAAATGACGGAATTTTTTGGACAATTATTAATTCAATCTGAATAAAATAATATGAAATAGTCCAATATTCATGATTTCCATTCTTTACGCTGCAGGAAAATTTTCTCGTCATGTATTGAACATGTGATTTATATTTTTGGATCCATTCATAAAGTGTTAATTTGTTTCGTGTTAGTTTTAATTTACATTTAATAAAACGTTTTAATATAGTGGCACTTGTGGCGAGAGAATTCGTCTTCGTTTGCGCTGGCTGTGTGTGGGCTGGCTGTCTGGAGTTCTGAAGAAATTGACAGTACCCTTTATCCAATTAAAATCGCCCCTCCAAACCATTAATATAGAATGAGTTTCGGATAAGGGAACAGTCTGAGACCCTATAATGCTGTTGATACCCCTAAAAGAAGGTCTGGTTGAGATACCATCTGTCCATATAGGTTGTCAGTGTTGATGAAGCGTTTTGATTGCGAAATGTCGAATACGGAGATGAGTAAAAGTTTTTATTACCCCGAGAATATTGAATACTCACCAGATGAACTGTATTTGATGAGCTTTGGAGAACAGGAAGAAAATTCAGTCCACAGGCCATCTGACTGTCGTTTTCAGTCCCTGGCAAACAACATGGTTTGTGGCAGTAGCTTGAGACGACGAGAAACTTTTGGTGGAGTGCACAACCTGAAGAATCCCTCATCGAGAAAACATGGGCGCCGATCCCTAAGTGCACGGCCAATATACAGGCATATCCCTCATAAGGATAAACCACCACACCTTGTGGCTAGAAGGAATGCTCGGGAGAGGCGCAGGGTACAGGCTGTGAACAATGCATTCTGTCGACTTCGCAGACACGTTCCTTATGAAAACAAACAAAAAAGACTATCTAAAGTTAAGACTTTACGGTTTGCCATTGATTACATAAATAAACTTAAAACTATGCTGGAAGAATACGACGGTAGAGGGGTTAACCCACCAAACACTACCATCGACTGTGTGGCTGTATCCAAGAATACAAGATGGACGAACGAGAGATTCTTTGCGGTAAGAAACCTTCAATTTTATTACGTTATCTAACTTTCACAGAAAGTTGTCAGCCGTATGTGTTAAGAAGTTATAAAGTAGTCTAACATTAAAAAGTATCCTTATATTGAAATTAAGCGGTTATGTGGCTTGAAAATTCTGAATAAACGACAACATTTTTAATATACCAAACACAAAGAACTTTTTATTGCAATTATTTACTTTTTACTAATTATGTAAGCAGCGTGATAGAATTTTTCTTTGGGTTAAAAGCCATGTCTGGCCCTTTGGATTTCCAAATAAACAGACTTTCTCCTGTAATCGCTCATCTAGTAGAAATTATTGTTGATTGTGTTGCGTGAAATGATTATCATACCATGTAAAGTTCTCTTTGTTGACACGTAAAGGAATGAGAGACCTTTTCATGTATAAACAATTTGAGTAGCATTAAAATAGCCTATATTATTTAGAAGCCATAGTGCAGTTTTCAGACTGAGGCTTTACTTTTACCCAGTTTGATTTGACTATGGTTGAGACAATGAAAACACTTTCAAATAAGGATTTGTTATCCATGCTTGGGTCCGGCCATTTAATCTCAAAGTTAAACGAAAATAAATTACCTAGATGGTCAATTAAACATTTTATTGTTAAATTCAAAATACATCCTAACCTTATAATATAGGCCTGTAACCAAAGTTATTGTATCGGTAAAATCTAATTAAAATCAACTCTCAAAAACTCTCCCCGTGTTTTGCTCGTCCCTACATTGAGATCTAACTCAATCACTCTACTTATACTGTTCAACTAGGTCAAGCTTATTGGGGTTTACGAAGATCACATTTGCAGTTGTCCTATAAAAACAGATAACACGGGGCATAGTAAACACCTTATTCATCCAAAACAAGCAGAAGTTGTCCTATTTTCTTCTGGGTTGATGTTGTAAGTCGCATGTAAACTGGGTGGGGGGGGGGATACATTTCCACTCAAAGTGTATAACTTAAATGGTGTTTGGTACAACCAATACAACAAATTTAAACTTATTATTCAATTAATTTGTTTTATTTTATTATTATTGTGAATACATAAATAAAAATACAAACAAATCACGTATCAACCCCTTAATTAATCAGGGTTATACAAATTTCAGGATGTTTTTCCGCACTGTACTCTGAATATAAAACAGGGAAACTTACAAATCTAAATATTTCAAGACAATGGTCTTTGAGTGATTTTACAGTGTACAGTTATTAATTTTGCTTATGTCTATAGAGAAGCGAAGAGGGCTGTTTACATCCGATATCCCTACTGCCTATATACGCCCAGTAAAGCAGTTTCTTCGGAAAGTATTATATAACAATGCTGTCTTTACTTAGCACTATAGAGGGAAAGTAACTTCCAGACAGTAAAAAAACACACCTCACATTCTATGGTCGTGCTAGTGTCAATTATTGTTGGGATACACCGCCGTCATATTAAGCATGACGTGAAGCACCAAGCAATCAATCAGTCAATCGAACAATCAATCAACCACTATAAAAGTACTGCTTTTGTATTATCTGAACATATACCCAAAAAACACCGAACACTCAATAACTGATGAATATTACTTGAGATAAAATTGAAGATTTTCTATCCTTTCATATTCTATACTGTTTTTCTCTTTATTTGGTTGGATTTTCATTGTTGTTTTTTTTTTCTACGGTATATCACACCTACCTGTCTAATGTGTATTTTATTTTCTATTATTTATAGGTTGAGAATGAAGAGAGGTTCGGACCAACTGATATTGGCGGATTTAACAAAAGATTAGAACACTACTCTCCGATGTAATCTACAGCATTGGTTGTTTGTCATTGTGATCAAAGAGTTTAGAGATCGAATCCAAGTGTTCTTTATGATCCCTTTTCAGCTGTTCGAAAAAAAAAAGTTTTTTTGGGACTCATCATCACTAGTAAGGGTACAACGGATTTTTCCCCGCGATTTGTTATGTGAAAAAGGCTAAAACGCGAGTTAGTTACGTGTCATTCTGTCAAGGCCCATATTGAAAATAAATAGTTCTTTGATCAGACATGTCTGTCACAAAGCGTCAAAATCTTGATGGAAAACACCATGTAATTTTGACCAGAAATCGTTTGGATTGACTTAGTTATTATTTTATTTTGACGACCTTTGCGCATCTACAGTTTTTCAACGAGGATATTTTGATGTGAATGCATTTCAAAAATAATGACTTTATAATTGTAGCTCAAAGAAGTGCTCGAAAATAATAAAAATTTAGATGGCGCCTATATCTAAACAAGTTCCCCGTCTAAAGCTATAGATGGTACTGATGGACGCGAAAGTACAGAAATGGACATAAAATACCCCCAATTTTACCTGGAAGTCTTATACGTTTCGTTGGAGGAAAACTGAACAGTTCATGAGGTGTGCTCGGAGACAAATCAATACTTATTAGGGCGATTTCACGAACAATTAACAATTAAGGTACAATAGTATAATTAACATTTTCGGAAAGGCCAAGTAAGTTTTATGAATAAAGTAGGAATTGTACCCTTTATCTTTTATGTAAACATTTGAATTCATTAATTAAAATTGACTATGTGGCCAATATGTAGCACTCACTGGTTAACCTGATAGGAATAATGATAACATAAACCTGACACTAAAATAATGTTATTGTAAATCGTCCGTGGGTCTATAAACTAAGGATACTGGTAATGACATGCGCATGAGTTACCTGATACAGAAAGGATTTACGTCTAAACCAGTATGTGCTGGGTTTTTTTTAATACAAATTCGTTCTCGTATGGTATAATATGTATATATCTAATTCTAACAGAATAATCCATAAATTAAGTGATTGCGAACCACAAAATTTGATACAACAAGAATTTTTACTGTCCTATTTTTCACTTGCTTTAAGATTTGTTAGAGTACGAAATCAATATTTTATCAATGGCCGAGTTGCATGCCCTCAAGTGTCACAAGCAGGCTCCACCACAAAATCAGAATATGCATGTATCGGATGCCTAGATAGTTGTTCTTACAGTTTGAAGAGCATATAGCTTACTGTGAAATCAAAGGCTTTATTATATGTACGAGATATTCATGTATATATATTTATAGTTCATTTAAAAATTCATGTATATATGTATAAGCTAAATTCGCAATTTCCCATTTCTAGTAAGCTTGAATTCAAAGTAACCAACCATTTTGGTCCAACCAGAGAATGTGACGAGAGATGGAGATGAGTTATGGTTATGTACATTTCGTCATGAGCGCGCACCTGCTACAGAAGAAGCTACCGGACATATGCCCTAGGCTACACAGTTTAATGTGATTATTTCTGAAAGCACACAGAACTGGAGCTCGTGGAAATCGCGTGATGATTCTCCTAATCGTTTGTTTAGAATGGGTTTATGTGTTGCATTCGGGGGAAGATTGAACCCCGGAAATGAATCGCTATCAATTATTCAAGTAAGCGCTCTGTTTGCCTGTTACTCGTTCATGAAAAGACAGTGGCAGACTGGGATTTCAGCCTGCAGGTTCTTCAAGTGAATGCGATGCTATAGTGATCGAGTGCCAGCTACTATGAATATTTAATTATCCTATTCAAATTGATTCTTTAATAAAGTTATGATTCAATCGTGTTCTGTCATGTGTATGTTCTTATAAGTATTTTATATGCGGCCTTAAATTATTAGTTGAAAAAGCAACTGGTGTCTTGTTGAAATCGTCTATATATAGAGCAGGTTTATCCGCTGAGTATTCATCGGTTAGTTTATGTCAGGAATAGGCAACACAATTTAAGTCTTACCCATAAATAACAAAGAACATGATGGCGATTATGCCCACAAAAGTTATACGTTAATAAACTAGGGTCTGACTATATATCATGGCTACAAATAGTTTTGCATAATATGCATTTATACCAAGAATATCCTTAATGTTCCTGAGGTCGGTCATGAACATATTGTTCTTCAGCTATTTCTTTCTTATATCTGGGCAGTGTATAGCAGATCCGACTCATTCTACATGTATTCTGACTAAGGATGTTCTCTAAGGATATTTCTGGTAATCTACATGTTTTTCTAAATTCAATTCATGGGAGCCACACATACAGCATACATATTAACGAATTTGTAAGGTACATTTTCGGATTCTTCAATGTAGTGCTCCATACCGAAATTTTACCGACGATTCAGTGTGTATTTGTATTTGTATATTCACCATAATAATAAAATAAAATATATGAATAGTAAGTATCAATGGCGGGAATAAAGTCTTTGAGGCTTGTTCTATCCCTTAAAAAAAAACGGACTGGTTTTAATAGCATTGCATAATTTTGTACCCATGCATCAAAGAGAAGAGAGAACATAATCCTTAAGATTAGAGCGCTGTGTTTTAAGGAATACAAAGAAAACTTATAAAAGGTCATACGTCTATAGAGATTCAAATTAACAGTTCTAGTTGGATAATTATGGACATTAACCTGTTTTTGGAATTATTGTCGAAATATTAGAGGGAGGAGATTTGGTTGATAATAAAATTTGTGTGCACAGGTCAAAATT
>JARFOD010133582.1:0-13613 GCA_031763545.1 Mopalia muscosa
ACACACAAAAAAAAACAACCTTGGCATACTAGTTTTCTGGTAAATCTTATATGAGTCTGTCTACTTATTGTGCATTTCTATCTCTACACATTGGATATATTTCGTATGTTCTATGATCTAATTACATACTGAAAAAAAAAAAAAAAAAATCAAAATGGCTACTTGTGAGCAGGATTGATATATAACTGTCAATTTTTTTGGTGAATGATATATTTGTAAAAACTATACAAGTGACTAGCTCAACAATGAAGCCAGTGAATTAGCAATTGTCTATTTATATGAGAAAGATCATAATAATAAATCATGATAAGTTAAAGTCATTATTACACTTAAGTGATTGATTGATTGATTGCTTGACTGATTTGTGTTTAAAACTGTGTTTCATAATGGTGATGTAGTCCAATATTAGAAAAACAACAATTAAATGGTTAGTATTTCACTACATTAGAAAATTATTGTTAATTACTACTAAGACAGTATGCCTGAAACTTGTTTCTTTGGCTACAGCATTAATCCATGATACATCAATCAATACATTGTATACTGGAGGGACAATATGATAAGTAATTTTATTACATAACAGACAATATGTCTGAAACGAAAATAAATTAAAATAAAAATGTAATTAAAAAAACCTTAGATTTTGTTCAATTGGTATTAATTGATTAACATCCCTGTGCCAACGTGATTTATTTTTAAAAATATTTAACGACATGATAAATATTTTAGGCGTTAGAATAAAATCATAGAAGAAAACCATTCTTAAAAGAAAACAGTTTTAAAAAAATATTTATATATATAAAATAGTCCCACAATTTCTTTACAGTTTGACATTGAGCAATTAATACTTTACGCAAGATGAGCAAATGTATCAGAAAAAAAACCCTGTTAAAAACCTATTTTTCCTCAGGGATAAAAGTACAGAAATAATTTAAAGAATGTAGAAACGAGGAAACAAGCAAATAAATAGGTGAAAATAGAGTAAGTGTAAAAAAACTGAGTAATGTAAGATTGTTAGAAACAGTTGTTACTGACATGAGCAGACAGTGTCCAATCAATCATACACCAGGTAAGTGTTTTCACCTGAGGAAACTCTCTCCCAGAATGAATCCTATAGCTTTTTTTGGGGTACTCAGTGCTAAAGTTTACTACCAATAGTCTTGTACAAACTCATAGACAATGGTACATGTAATTAAATATAAAGATCAACAAAACATCTACCTTGCTGGCGAGTCTGTTTCTCTGGTTTTTAAAACAAATGATTTTAAAACTACTAAGTGTTATTGCTAAAATTAAACCCTTGTGCAAACTTTTTTTGGAACACTTTAGTCATTTAACTTTATGGGAATACATAGAAATGTTCAGCAACTTGAGTTTTTCCTTTAAATATTGTGTAAAAACTCTGTGATTAAGGAGAAGTGCAGCTGTGGTTAGTATTTAGCATGGATAACATTTTCTCTATTATATATGGATAAGCAGGTCTGTGCTGTTGGGGAGAACGGTCAGAACGGGGTTTCCCCATGGTTATTCAAACTTAATTTAGGATGAATGATTTATAAGTTTCCCAAAATTGTCTGTAGTCTTCATCTAAATATGCATTTTGCTACTGATTTTGACAAATTTTGTCATCTGATAATCAATAAACATTGTGTTTTACAGCAATTTTGCTTTAGTTTTCACCAAGGCACATTTATGTATTTAAAAAATCAGCAAACCATGGAAAATGCAAAAGTAAGGTTATCTCATAAAATTTTGGAGGTATTTTAATTTTACAGAATACAGCATCCTATGATAATTGACAACTGGACGATTGGTCATCAACACAAATATTGTCTGGAATGTCCACGTAGTATTAGTTCATCATGACTTAACCGTTACATACAAATTACCTATATATTTTAGGGTAAAGAAGTTTTATTGATCCGCTATGCTCCATCATCGCTAGCAAAGAGTTTTATTTTCACTCTGCTATTTAAAATGAGAGTTATTGTCAATAATTAAAGTGGGAAGTGTTGTTGAAAAAGGGATTTGTTAGGGGTATTCAACAAACTCAATGAGAGTATTACATATGTATGCCCACCCCTACAGACACCAACTCTTCACATATATGCTAAAACTTGGTCATTTTATCCACCATGGGGCCGAGCTGTAATACTTTTTACATGTGATTTAGGTCAAGGGTTGCAATGCAGAGTAGCTCAGAATAAAATTCTTTGCTAGAAGATGGCTGTGGTCCAGCTGTGTAGTAAATACATTCATCGATTTTGTATTTTCATCTTACAAATGATGTTTTTTCTCCTGCATTTTAGAAACACCTTCCTTATGTTTTCTGAATTCCCAAATTACCAATAATGTAAGTCCATTTCTTTCTTGAGTACATTTCATCTTGATTTTGCATTTAGTTCTGTCAGATAATTCCTCTGCCATAACATTCACAGGTGAACAACTGTCTCCGCTGCTGGATAGAACATTCTCAATAGGTTCGTCAAAAATTAATAAAGCCTGCATTATTTAACTGGTTTCTGAACATCTTTCAAACCATCCAGGAAAGAACCCAAAAAGATGCCTACCATGTGCTAACCATCAGATGTATACAACCATTTTGTCTGGCTTAATATGTTTGGAAAACTACTTTTTCCCTAGAATGAGATTTTGTTACAAGCAGTTACTCATTCCAGAAATAGTGGGATAAGTTATAATTTGTCTACAGTTTTTGTTATAGAAGTATATAACTTTTTACTATTTGCACTTCTGCAGAGTTTCTATATTAAGGTATAACCAGGTGTCATGGAGTGCAGACGTTAAAAATGTTACATATCTTACTTATATCCTTCTGATAAAAACCACTCGAAACAAAGTGAGCTGACTGATTACCCGAATCTGATGAAAACCATTTTAGATACAAAGATTCTAAAAGTTATTTTTTTGACAGACAGTTTGGTGTTCGAAAAAAAATAAACATATCTTTTAACAAATTGTAGATAAATTTCTTAAGCAGCCAGTCTAAAGGTTATCTGAACATGCCACAGGAAGCATTTCTAGAGCAGATTACTACCAGAGATATAACCTGGCTGATTTAAACAGACATACGGAACCATCTGTCTGATCAAGCTTCTACTCAAAATATCAGAAAGTAACACAAATCAAATCTATCCCAGAAAATATAACATATAATAAGTTAAAACACTAAAGCATTACCAAATAAATGTTGAATCTTTTGTTCAGATTGAAGTAAATTTATTTGTAATAATATGATTGTTGATGGCAAAGTACTCAAAAGTCTCTCTTATAAACTTTTGGGACTATACACAAATCCCTGCACGTTAATATTTTTAAACCATGTGAATAACAAGAGAAAAATTCAATATGCTATCCGTGATGCAGCGTTAAATAAATTACTAGGAAATGAAAATAGATCTATTTTGGATATACATTGTATATATATGGATGAAATTCTCCTTGACTGGAAAATTTTGTAATTGATGTGAAATCACTGTTAGAATTTTCTGGAGAGTATGGGAATCCACATTCTTTAGACAAACTTTAAGATTGCATATTGAGGCTTGCAGCATTGTTTAACGCTTTCAAAATTATATTAGTCAGACAAGCCCCATTTGTGCAGTAAAAACTTGTGAGAATCTCTGAAGTTTTATAAAATTCTGACCATTGTATCCTGACCATATGATACATGATAACTGAAAATTACATAACGGCTTTTCACATATCATTTCATTTATAGCCAATAATCTAGTCAGATAAATCTTCAGTTTAAACATATGGGGAGAATTATGTATCTACAATAGCCATTGCTTACATTTCTTATCACTGAACCTTTAATAGTTAACAGGTTCCCTATCAGGTGTTCAACAAGCAATTACAGCGTTACATAAGCCAGAAATCTATTTCGGGAAGACTGTTACCTATGTGCTCAGCATTCAATACGCTTTAAAAGTTTGCAGTAAAAAAACACCTTCAAGGATACAGTCTCAAGGACAAAAATTGCGAGCGCAAAGCCCTAACAACAATCCGTAAAAGACAATAACCGGGGTGCAAAACCCACCCAAAGGCAGGACTGTGCTGTAATCTTTTCTGGTGTAACTTGAAATTTTGTGAGATAACATAGCACTTGTATTTTGACATTGCTGTGGTGATTTTTTTAAATACAAAATTGCTTATAATACAAACCTTATTGATGATCAGAGCTCTCTGGCTAAGCGCAGTTAGCAATGGAGAAAAATAAACGTTCCAAAATTATGGAAATGCTTCACATCTTGGTTGTGCTAGTGTCAATTAGAATACACCACCGCCACATATACTCACATAAGTGAAATACCCTTAAGCAATGCGTCATAAAAATTATCAATCAATCAATCAATCAATCATTGATGATCAGGTGGACAAAATTTGTCAAAATCAGTAGCAAAATGCAAATTAAGACAACACTGAAATAAATTTGGAAACCTATAAATTGGTCCTCCTAAAATAAGTGTGCATAACCAAGGGACGACCCTGTTTGGTCTGTTATCCCCAACAGGTCAAAACACAATGACAATAACATGTATGGAAAACAATCCTGACAACGTCCCCAAATCCCCCAAAATATAAAACCAACAACTTAAACAATGGCCTTGATTTTTGTTGGATCATCTGCACATCAACAAAAATGCTTTAACAGAGACAGAGAAAGAGAGTGGAAAAAAAACACTTTTTTCCTCATAAAAATCCAGTGTGTGTTAAGTTAAGGTCTTTTGCCACTAAGTAACCGTTCTCATTGGGCTGACATTTATTCTTTTGTAATAAATTCACTTTTTTGCAAGGGTACAAGTTATTTAGAATAGCTTAGAAAGTGATTCTGACTCAAAGAATGCATGATTAGAGATATAGGGCTATAGTTATGTCATTTTGGCTCTCGATACAACATTGTTTTAACTCAGTAATGAAAACTATGTTACACAAGTTGCTAAGTGTAGATAAGTTCTGGCAGGAGTCCAAGTCTTGCCTAACAGTAAACAGGCCAGGGAATGATGAAGTGGTAAATACTCTTTAATCAAGTCTATTCAGTTAGAGCTTGGTTCACCAAAAACACATTTTCCCGCTGCAAAGTCTTCCTGGGAAGCATTATTCTTTTGAAGTGCAGTTGTGTATGGTGTAAAAAAGGCCTGGATTGTGTTCTCCTGTCTTCTATCTTACAGGGTTTTTTATTCTAGAGATGTAAATAGCCTTTACAGTTTCCAATATGTTTTACAGTTTCCAATATGTTTTTGTCCAAAGGTAGTGTTTAGTGATTTTGTTGCTGGTTTAGCAACCATGTCAGAGTTTTTTCCAATATGTTTTACAGTTTCCAATATGTTTTACAGTTTCCAATATGTTTTTGTCCAAAAGTAGTGTTTAGTGATTTTGTTGCTGGTTTAGCAATCATGTCAGAGTTTTTACCAATATGTTTTTTGATGGAGAGCTAATGCCAAATTATTTTACATAAATTGTTTATCATTACATATATATTTATTACATTCTAGGGATAATGCTCTTTATGTTTATTTCAACATGTGGTTTTAGATCATTAGGGAGACAAACATGTACATACTATCTGCTATGTCTAAATATGTTAGTCAGTGTTAAAAACATGGTTGTCCTCAATATAGCGTTTTCTTTTCAAAATCAACCAACCATTCTAAAGCATAAAATGGAGGCATGTAACTTTTTTATTCCCATTTTTGGAATTTTTTATATTGGATATGAATGGATATTGACTTTTTCTTCTATTCAAATGACTTTGGTGTACAAATTCGCCAATGACCAAAGGATTTTCAGAAGTTATGACAACCATGTAGATTATAAAAGGAAATGAACCAGTTAATCCATACATGTGTTGTATGCTACACCTTTATGTTTACAATAAATAAATAATAATTTCCCTTATGTTTAAAGACTTTTGATTTTGATGTACATCAAATAGGGAAGTTTAATATTTCCTCGTTTCCAAGCTAAATAGTAGGGAAATTTATAAGTAATTTTCTTGTCCCTTAGCTAAATGCTGACCAAATCATAGTTCCAATTAGTTTGACCGGGTTAGCTTTAGCTCAAGCAACAACAGTATTACAGGTTAGTCCCTAAGTTTTGACACCAACTGTACCATCTGTTAAAGGTCTTTAATAGAGCTCATCTCTTCCTAAACCACAGCGAGCCCATATTAAATTCCGACAAAATCAAGATAATCACTAAAAAAAACATTAAGGAAATTCTGATGCTTTCAAATGATAAGAATTTGGTGAATTACTTTTAATTTTGTCTCAGATTTTATTATTTGAAACCAATGAAACAGTTTTGAAGCACATCACACTTCTCGTTCTCAGCTCTGAGGAAGCAAAAATAGTCTGTAATGAAAGCCATTGATCAGCACACTGAACCTTTAGTGTTGAATATAATGATGTAAAGCCTTAAGGTGCTTAATGTTAATATTGGCATGGGTAGATTACCCATCTGGTTTATCAAACAACGGTAGTCCTATCACCATACCTAATCAATCGACAAGTATAATGATAGCATAACATCCTACAAACCTAAATAGTTTATCCAATTATGAAAACAATGGGGCTAGCTGTACAGACAGACACCTTGACGTCACGGCTGACATATGATGTAATATTGCCCCAGTACCTTTGAAGCTTAAAGGGTAATAGGCAAGTTGCTGATGTAAGACATTAACATCCTGATGCTGACCCACAAGTGTTTAATCAGATGGAATTTTGACACACAGATAATAGCAAACTATGCCATCGAATAGACGCTTAACAGGTGATATTACATTATAACGGGCCATCCTTTATCTAGGATCATGGTTTATACATTAAAGATTGACAAAATAAACATAAATCCAAGGTCAATCAAAATAATTTACATAATCTTAACGCATGTAATTTGCAACCCTAACCTAATAATTAACTTTTTTTTTTTAATTTGGAAATTTTTCTGAGCTACTCCACCTATATCAACACAAGGTTGAATCACTTTAAAACGACAAATAAAACGAATGAATTTTGATTAATTGATTGATTTCTGTTTTATGCCTAAGGGCATTTGACTTAAAAGATGGCAGTGTATTCCAACAATAATTGACAATGGCAATACCATGATGTAAAGTATTTTGATAATGTTAGAAAGTTAAAAAATTCCTCTAGTGCTAAGTAAAGACAGCATTGCTACTCTTCAAACACACTGCCTTAGGCAAAGAGCAGTGATATATAGGTGAAATCTTATATAATGTTCAACAATAAAACTGGGGCCAGTTGCTCGAAAAGACAATTTAGACTTTCAAGTAGGTTTCAACTTGGCCCAAAGTAATCTTATCGTGGATTAAATTTAAAAGCACTTCCAGCAAGTAGTGCCATGATTGTCATCTTTTAATTGCCTGTTTCTACTTTAAAAAATCAATTAATAAATACCTCTTTGCACATTAGATCAGTATGGAAGAATCTTCATGCATTGCTGTGGTAAAAAACAACACGTGTACACAAATATAAAATAGCTTTAAAAAAATTACAAGAAAGAAAATATGTATATGTGATTGTGCTTTTAATTACTGGGATTGACTTCATCCAGGTCATCATTCAGTACAATCTAATGCAAAAAAAAAAAAAATTAAAAAAAGAGGAAGAAAAAATAAATCAAAGCGTCTGACACACTTCACAGATAAGCTTAGTCAGTGACAACATATAAAAAGAAAGATGCTAAGATAACACACAGAGGAGGAACATGATAGCCTCCCTTGTTTTCACACCTGACAACATGCTGTTCATAACAGGTGGCGCTGTTTACAAAGCATCCTCTGGGTCAGCTAGAAAACACACAATTGACCATTGATAGGGGCTAATTTTAAAAAGTGGACGCCACAAAGGGGAAGTCAGCCCTAACAAAAACAGACCACAATCCTCAAAATGTATCTGTGTTAGAGTTGTAGCAGAAAATTTGTTACCCATTGTACCATCTGTTAACGGTTTTTAAATAGAGCTCACCTCTGCCTAAACCACGGCACGTTTTTAATACCCACAAAATAAAGATAATCACTAAAATTGCACACCAAAATTCTGATGCTTTCAAATATTAAAAATTTGGAGAACAAATCTCAGCTTTGTCTCAGATTTTATTATTCCAGACCAATGAAACAGTTTTGAAGCCCATCACACTTCTTGTTCACAGCTCTGAAGAAGGAAACAGTAGAGACCTGCCATCATAACAATTAAAGTATCTTTGCTTAATAGTGATTGTTATTCCTATACTCTTAGTTAGAGATGCGTCCACCTGTCCTTTTCGACAGACAAATTTCTAACAAAAAAAAATGGTAAAATGATGGGTAGAATTCTTGCAATTTAACATGCGAAAATGGACATTTTTTTTTCTCACTTAAATTAAGGCAGTGCATTAAAAAAACTAATTAAGTACAATGTTAAAGCCCAGTTAAAATAAGTAAGGAACAAATAAAATACTAATTGAAAAAAATGTTACACGGAAATTTTTCAACTATTTGTGAAAATTGTTGGAGTAGCCAACATAAAACAAATAAGTTATAAAATCAGGCAGACAAAATGTGGACTTAACAATGTTCCATTTAAGCTCACCAAATTGTTAACAGGGAATAAGAGTTCTGACAAATTATTTTGACTTATTTTTAGTCGTAGAATGAGTTGGTTGGAAAATCTGAAGATAACCTTTATAAAGTTTAATTTTGTTAACAGGATATCATATAGCCCAAAGGCTACAAAGACGTGACCCTTTTTGAGATGAAATGATTAAGCCTTAGTTAACTGTACAGCAGTGAATTCTACAATATTATCTGTGTATATATACAGCAATACACCGTGGAGTATCATTTTTTTTTGGCCGATAAAATCTAATAAATGTAATCAGAAAAGCTCATACATAAATTTTGATGCCTCGTTTTATGTTATTCTAGCCAAGTGTTAACAAAAATACACTGGGATTCATTTGTTTAAAGTCAGTTTTTACTGATAAAAATCTGACACAAATACATTTTAACCAGACTGAATTAAGTCATTTTAATATAAATGAAAACTCTTTAGTAAATTGTCTACCGAGATATTTCAATTAAAAAAATGATAATTGTATTTTATCTATATAAAACACCAATATATAGATGATAAATTACACTCTTCTAGGTGTATAAATTACCCTGACTTGTAGAAAACATGGCAAACGTGTTTAATCTGATTCCAGTAATCAAATTAATTATGTAAATCTTGTCAGCGCAGAAAAGTGGTCCAGATATTGTAAACAATACTTTCACTGCTTACAAAAGTGTAATCAAGAGGGACTAAAAATCTGATAGCTTTCAGGATCCACCATAGACTTTTGAGACAGTGAAAATGTCTGACAGGGTGTCAATTCTTAAGGGACTTCACCTTTGTTAAACACTCTCCAGACAGGTTACTTTTAGTGTAATTACTAATGCCTGATGGGAAGGCTGGAAGACAAGAACATTACTATTTGATATAATTGGTGCCAGAGGACAAAGAAAGTGTCACGAGTGTCCTATTAAGAGATGTATTGGGAGAGGAGACGCTTACTTGGTACTAATGAAACATGTTTGAAAAGATTCTCACGGCGGTTTTACGACCAGACCACTCCAGTTCCGACTCACACTAAGCTTACAACCTTCTCATTAACAAAATCTCTCATTTTGATGAACGCTTTTTAATACTGAGAGCTCTAGTGTTCTGCTACTTGGTACTAATGCAACATGTTCGAAAAGTCTCTCACGACGGTTTTACCTCCAGACAATTCCAGTTCAGCCTCAGACTACGCTTACAACGGCCTCATTAACAAAATCTCACTGTTTGATGAACGCTTTTTAATACTGAGAGCACTACTGAACTGCTTACTTGTACTAATGAAACATGTTTGAAAAGTCTCTCAATGGTCATTTTATCTCAAGACCATTTTAGTTCAGCATATGAGCTGGCTACACTAACAACTGCCTCATTAACAAAATCTCACTGTTTGATGAAATACTTCTTAATACTGAGAGCACTAGTGTACCGGAAGCTCCAACACCCACTCCTAAGCTGGTTAATTTACAAGTCTTCAAAGAGATCCCTCTGCTCAGTTAATGAGGCAATGAATTGAAAAGGTACCACTGGAAAATCTCTTCCAGAATACTGTTCTGTTTATAAAACCGTTTTCAATACCATCTGTAAAATTAACAAGTGAAAAGCATCTTATGTCAGCAATGATGCTAAAGTAGACAAATGTTTTACATATTGAGAGGAGAAAACAAGAAACGCAAGGGCTTAGGCAGACACATGTCCTTCCGTCCAAATGGACACCCTGAAGTGAACAATTGCCTCATTTAGACACCCTGTTTTAAGAAATTTTAACATGTAACAGATAGGAAAACTGTCAAAATTGGACATGCAGTTATATGAAAAGTGAAGCAAAATGACCATTACGCACACCCTACTTCTGATTTCAGTAATTTGTATCTTGAGCAGTTCTTTGGCATTGGATCATTTAGATAAATGGCATCATTTATAATTAGATACAAACTATTATCTTGACACTTTATTCGATTGATTGGGGTTTAACCCCATACTTTATTGTTATTTCACTCCCATGACGGCATGCCAGCACCATGGGTGAAGAAGCAATCATTGACGCCACTGGAAATAAACAAAAACAAGACAGGACAAATACAGGACAATTCCAGAATGTAAAACAAAGACATCACAATTAGATTGTCTTTGTATGCCCCTTAGTGCACCAGGGCAACAGGAAGCTGCCTTCAAGCCCTCCACATCTTAAACATTACACAGGTGACATTACTTCCTTTTACAACAATTACCCTATAACACCTATAAGTTGGGACACACTAATTTTGGGACAGTCTACAGAAATAACAGGTAAGACCCCTTGTGGTAAAGCCTATTCATCTGTCCCAACTGCTAGAAGTTATAAAGTATTCTTCAAACAGAGACATAATATTATTATTGATTTAAAAAAGAAATGGTTTCCAGGAGTGATATTTGGATGTTTGAACTTTGGTTAAAGATGCAAAGTTTGAAAATACTTAAGAAGCATTTGTCTTTTTAGGGAAC
This sequence comes from Mopalia muscosa, assembly GCA_031763545.1. Lineage (NCBI taxonomy): Eukaryota > Metazoa > Mollusca > Polyplacophora > Chitonida > Mopaliidae > Mopalia > Mopalia muscosa. The sequence continues at coordinate 11,109 of JARFOD010133582.1, forward strand.
TGGTTGCTTCCGATTCAGCTTCTGGGATTAGTTAGATAAATTTCTGATTCAGCTTCTGTGATTAGTTGGATAAATTTCTGATTCAGCTTCTGTGATTGGTTGGATAAATTTCTGATTCAGCTTCTGTGATTAGTTGGATCAATTTCTGATTCAGCTTCTGTGATTGGTTGGATAAATTTCCGATTCAGGTTCTGGGATTGGTTAGATAAATTTCCGATTCAGCTTCTGGGATTAGTTAGATAAATTTCCGATTCAGGTTCTGGGATTAGTTAGATAAATTTCTGATTCAGCTTCTGGGATTAGTTAGATAAATTTCCGATTCAGCTTCTGGGATTAGTTAGATAAATTTTCGATTCAGCTTCTGGGATTAGTTAGATAAATTTTGGCAAAGTATCAAATCTTTAAATAAATTAATTATAGTTTAATCATAAACTTTTGGGACTTTGTGTGTAGATTATTAAGAAGTTTGTCATCACACATCAAAGCAATCAATGGGAGATTTCTAATAATACCAGTTGTCAAGATATAAATATTTATTCTAATGTAATGTCGTATTATAACCTATCATATCAGTATACTAAATGATTAATGATGGCAAATGTTTGCCAATGGCTTCTTTCCAGATAGTTCTGAATACAGAATCCATTTTTTTTTTTTTGTGCAATGGGAATAATTGATTTACCAAAGACAAAAAACAGCCAAGGAAAGATCACAGTTCAATGACTTCTCTGGCAATGTGGATATCAATCAAAATTTAAAGAAAAAATCATTTTATAATACTTGGAAGTTTACATTCAAAACAAAGATATACTATATCTATAAATACATTTACAATCAATAACAATACTCAATTGTTATTCCAGAATTTATTGAAAAGTTATATGTACATGTAAAAAGAACATGGCTGGCAAGAACCTTGACATAGATTGCTTCCTGATAGTCTTCAGCAAATAAACATTTCCTGTTTAAAAAATTAAAATTTTAAAACAGATTTGGATTCACACAAGATCTACCCAAGTATGATTCCTGAGCCTGAATAGTTTGTGGAATTGGAGTTATTGGTCGTTATAAGGCATAAGTGCACAGCAACTGAGCGAAATGAGGTCATTTATTGTAGATTTTTTGCACTGGAAATAAAGATAAACAGTGCTCCTGGTTTTACATTACATAAAATATTATCTTGACAATGACAGATGTAGTTGAACCTTTTAGCGGAGGCCTGGTGTGACAGTCAAGTTATCAAATCCTATAATTGATACAAAAGACTTATGGCTGTTATACAGTTAGAGACCTCTTGTCAAATTGCCAGGATCAAACTATATTACAACAGTCATTACCACAATGAATTATAGCCCAATTATCAACTTTTCAAACTTTTAGTCGCCATTAGTGGTCAAAGTTTTCCTCCACTCTTCAGAGAAAATCAATAAATGGTTTTGTAGTAACAGATGATAAACAGCACTGTGTCAGTTTAGTATTGTATTAGGGGGGAAATAGAAAACTCCAGTCTGGTTCATTTATCTTTAAATGTTTGCTGATGGCAGATTTCCATATTGCTTGAACAAAACTTAGGTGCAACAAGAAACATTGATCAAGTAAAAAAACTGAAGAAACAGGAAGCCAAAATATAAATAATCATGGTAGACTTTGATTAAATAGCACCATAAGATAGCCTCTAATTAGTTGAAGAAAACAAATTGGAACGACTTCTAGTCAAAATGAAAGAAAAAAGAATATCTATTTGAAGATGATACACATTGGGTTTCTTTCTTGCAACAATCTTCTTTGATGATATTCAAGTTTCCCCTGAACACAAATAAAGTTAAAAGAAACAGATGAATATTCCCAAGGTTTTGTAAAAAAAAAACAGCCTTGAGTTCAAATCTTTTTATTTGTGTATTAGAACTGTAAAATTGATGTAGGAAAAAAAACCATTGGCAACATTCTTTTGCCAACAGTTTTTTCTCCCCAAATTTACTAGAACTAATTGACCAATTCTTTGGCTCTGCTAAGGGAGACATCAAACAGATTGTTTGAAGACATCAATTGTTACATTGTTACAGATTTAACAACTAAATAAACTAATGGAGCCAGTATACCAGTGATCATGTAACCATGTTATGCAAATCTTTTATATATTGAAATTACATAAGACTCTCCAAAGCAAGCAGAAAAAAACCCCATAAGAATTGCCTCTGTTGATTTTCTTTATTACCATTCACCCATATAAGATGTCTAGACCCACTGAGGTACTGGAGAAATTTCCCCTGTGGCCAAGACATATCCATTACAATAGTGTCAAGAAAGTGTGGCAATTATGTCTCCTAGGAAAATGTAATTAACTTTCGCACTTTCTGTAAATTTGCGGAAATAATTTAAAGTGGCTCAATTTTATTAGTGGCACATTAACCGTACATCACATAAAGCAGGAGCCCCATGAGGGAGCGGGTGGGCCATGGCCCTGCAGAATACTCCCTCGGCTTCCTCGGTCGATCGTAAGAGGCG
>JARFOD010133593.1:0-13612 GCA_031763545.1 Mopalia muscosa
ATGAAAACCTTGTTTTTCTCAGGAGACACAGGATAAGCCTTTGGCTTAAAGTGTTTCCCATCTAATAAAATCATGTTCAAACCAAGTTAGTGTCCTCGAGAATAGCGTAGAATTGACCAATCAAGCTTGAACTGAATTATAGCAAATATTACATATATTAATGTAGACTACAAGTCAGTAGCTGTATTGACAGTTTTTGTTGTGTTGAATTGGCTATAGACAGACCAAGTATATACTAATACGAAGCTGGCAGTTCGCTGTATAAAGGATTCCAGTAAATGTATACAAAATGTTTTTCATTACAGTAAGCCTATTGGCCCATGACCATACATTTACAATCATACAGTTACATATATTGGTGGACAACTGAACATAGAGTACAGGAGAGAACAGAAAACAGAGAGAAAAAACGTAATACAGGATACAATATTACTAGTTCGTACAGCTTTCTTCATTTTGTAAAGAAAACGCTTTAATTAGAAATATGGACAACTTTCGTGCCACCTGTGTGTGGGAATCTGCTACTAATCCAAATAACTTTTCGTAACTAGGATATTGATGATAGTATTTTTTTACATATTTATTTCTCAAAGCATTGTACGAAGGGCATACAAGAAGAAAATTATATTCATAAATTAATATGGTTACAATTTAAACATTTCCTTTCGTTTGTGAGAATCTTGTGTGGCTTATGCCACCTACCAACCTCTATCATCAGCCTGGGCGAAGAAGGCTGAAACCATGTAAAAGAATTTCGAAAGTGGTTAATGGGGATTATTTTATCCCATTTGATATATATATAGCAATAGATTATTAATAACATCAGGTCTGCGCGAAGTTAATTATACTAAGCAATAGCTGGGAAGATTAGTGATTTATTTATATCATAAAATATTTACAAAAATAACAGATTCATATTTTAAATAGAACTATATTCATAAAAAGTTTATACCCTAAAACAGAGGAAGCCTCAACCGGACTGAAGTAAAGTATTAAGAAGATGATTTTTAAAGAGCGATTTAAATATTGATATTGAATTAGTAGATTTTATTTCGTGGGGCAACTTGTTCCACTCTATTGGTCCTTCTATTTTACAAGTATGAAATGTTAAGTTAGTTCTGTGGAATGTCTGTGTAAATTATTGGACGAGCTGCTTGTTTGATATTCATGAGCGTCAGGCTGTTTGCGGAAATATGTTAATAAAAAAGCTGGGATAGTTGTAATTTTATGAATGAATTTATAGGTTAATTGAGCTGTTTGAAAAGTATTAATTAAGGTAAGCGGTAATAATTTGTTGTCCAGAAAGACAGGTACAGAGGGGTCATATTTACTTGATGAATTAATAATTCTGATTGCACGTTTTTGGAGCCGTATAAGAGGAAGTAAGTTAGTATTGTAAGTATTGCACCATACCGCGTTACAACAGGTAATAAATGGATATATAAGAGAATGGTATAATACAAATAATGTATTTTTGGTGATTATAGTTTTATGTTAGATATAATACCCAAGTTCCGTGATATTTTTTTGCAGATATCGTTTACGTGGGATGCCCAAGTCAGTTTATCATTAAATGTTGCGCCGAGAAATTTAAATATTTGAGTTTGTGTGATAATAGTACCAGAGATTGAAAGAGGTAGCGGAGTTGCTTTGTTATGAGAACGTCTAAGATTTGGTACAATATAAAGATATTTTGTTTTTTAATGTTTAAGGACAGTCTGTTGCTACACAGCCAATCGTACAATTTTCGGTTTATTGGTTAAGAGTTTGACAAAGAGTTAAAGAATCACTATTAAAAATAAATGCACTGTTGTCGTCAGCAAAGAGCAGTTGAATTTTTAACCAATACTAAAAAATCATTATTAGTATATTTGTATGCACAGTCTTTCTACCGAGTTTATCGTAAACGATATAATTCTGAGTGCATGTATTTGTTTTTAAACCAAACACTTTTTTGCAAAATTTGGTATTAACTTGTTTTATCATTGTGACATTCCAAAAACCCCAAAACTTCTGAGCCATACGTAAGAATGGGTTACACAAGAGAGTCAAACAACTCCAAGAGATGTTTGGGACTTAGATTTATACACAGGATTAAATTTTGGTTAATATATTTCTGGTAGACCCATCAGATTAGAGACTGATAATTCCAAAGGTTTTTTAAACACAGAGAGCCCAGATACATAATAGAGTAAGGTTACTACTCCTAAGAAGGACGAAAAATTCATATTGACTCAATATGTCGGTTTATTATCAAACCATCATCAGGAGATGATGATGGGGATGACTCCTGATGATGGTTTGATAATGAACCGAAAGATTGAGTCAATATGAATTTTCCGTCCTTCTTTGGAGTAGCCTCGTTACCCTATTATGTTAAACTTGTCAGTGGAAATTCTAATACCAGATACATAAGCTTTAGTCTTGTCTTAGTGTTGATTTAACCTGCTTATTTTGCATTATTGTAGAGTACTTTTAATTTTTTTATCGAAGAATTCAGAGAGAAAACCTATACAATCCAAATTAGAAAATTTTATATTAAATCTAAACTGTAAATGATTTGCATACACGAAACAATTGAAATACGACGATTCTGCTTATTTCAGGACCTCAATGCAGACGGTAAATATGGCTTGCCATTATACGTACCGGTATACATATATATTGTATATGCAGCGTGTGATACGTGACGATGTATCAGCTCCAGTTGTCTCCGGTCGGACTGAAGTAGGCCCATCAATCGACCTCATAGAATGAGACACTAAGAGTTGACGCAACGACATGCACCACGCACTTTACATAGAACACCTATAATATATATTTATTCTATACCTTCAATATTTATTGAAAAAGTTCGACTTTTGAGACAAATTTTCAGCGATGATGTCTTAAAAGAGGTCAAGTGCAACTTATATATTTATAAGCCAGAGATTTAAAATAGCCAGTGTTTAGTTGTGAAATCATAAATTAAAACATCTGTTTGACTCACCTTTTTGAAACCATCAAACTAAAAGTATGATTTAAGTATTAAAAAATACAGTTAGATTGTTTTGGCAATGGAATTTAAAGAAGAACGCAAATCTGTTTACATTAAAACCATATTACTGCAACTTTGTTTACATTATAATGATGACATTACTCCACCTAGGAGAAACCCAATGACTGATCGTGTGAATTTGTTCTTTAATATTACATACCCCAGAATAAAAAAAAACACGTGAGAAAACATAGTTAAAATCCAACCAGCGACTTTAGTTGATGTATACTTGTTTTCAGTGAAACAAACACAAATATCGCAAATTGTCCATTTGTCAAGTGTTGAGCTCTGTTGCACAAAGTCGACAGGTTTCGTTTGTCACATTATGGGAGTTGTCTAACGACTGAAAATGACTGGACATAGAGTTTGACGTATTCTAAGTGGCACGGCTCCGTTTTTCTGCCAACCTATAATCGCGCGTTTCTGGGAATGTGAAACTTAAACAGCAGCATGGTTCGCAATTATCAAACGTTAACATTGAACATCGTCTAGTGTCAGACTGTACGTATACATATGAACCATATCATACAGTAAAATACACGGTGTTTCTGTATCTGTGTAGTAAGACTGACGGGTATTTAGAGAACATATGACCCACATAGAACATGATATATACACTGTCATTTTATCTTTGGCAGATAGTTTTCGGGTTCAAACTGATATAATGATTTTCGAGGATTTAGTAGCATAAGTATGTGATCCGATTCTTGGTAAAGTATTAAAACAAGGAGAAAGTGAAACAAACATTTTTTCCAGAAACCGTATATGAACTGATCTTTATAAGTATATAGTATCTGTGAAACACTTCAATATAACAAAAAAACATCTCATCATAACGTTGTAGTGGGAAATATAAATGTTGCTTTTATTTGGGCTCTTTGGGCTATATGATCTGTCTGGTATAAAAGCGGTGACTCTGATGGAGGAGCTTTCAGCAAAACCCGAATATTCTACAGTGAGTATGTTGTTTTTACACTCTGCCAGAGAAAGTTGAAAGCCTTTTCAGTGGCTCTTGTATCAATCACGTGCCTCCACATTCTGCTCCAGCTTTTTGTCTGAATGTTCATATTCATTATACTCTGATAAAAAAATTTCACAATTCTTCTACCATATGTGTGAAGCTAAGTCCCAGGACTATGTTGGCCCAACTACGACTTTTCGAGTTTTTTTCTTTTCTTTTTATTATTTTGACTTATCGCCTTGGTGGAAACATTATCCCCTGGGTGAAAAGTATTTTCACCTGGGTGGAAATATTATCACCTGGGTGAAAAGAATTTTCACCTGGGTGGAAATTATTTTCACCTGGGTGGAATTATTATCACCTGGGTGAAAAGCATTATGACCTGGGTGACTATGACCTCATTCTGGTACTAAAGAAGACCGGCAATTGCGTTGGCTAATCTTGTGTCAATGCTGGTATCCGGCTACCACTCTTTGTCATTGCCTTTTAAAAAGCTCCTTTACTATTCAACGTATGACTGAAACTTACATACAACATTATTCTCGATAGCTTAGTTACGATGTAGCATTGCACGTTGACAGGTACACATTACATTGCTCTGCAACGTACAACTTTTTATGCCAATTTCTACTTAAATAATGCAAATAAATCTTCTGTCACCCGACATATCATATACTACTAGTCAGCATATGACTTTGAAAATTATTCACATCATTATTTTCCAAATGTGCAAGGTAAAACTTTTGCACGTACAGATTTTATACAATTTTCTATGTTAATTCTAAAAATTAGCTGCCTATCGTCCAATATATCCTGTCCAGGCAATATCTCTGTTACCGTTCATATCACTCCAAAAGTTTCGAAGGGCTGAGGGGTTAATGTTCATTTGATGGTGTCAAAATCGAGTCAGTGACATTGTTTATATCAAATATAAACAATGCACAGAACCAATTGTATTGTGACAACTAATTTGCTGGGTAATCTCCACCCATAACTTCAAAAGTTATGGAACCTGCCTTCGGAATAAACTAGTTCGACTTTAAAATTGATCGTTTTTTGCCGGTGTTGTGCCGGTCTGAAAGCTTTCACAACTGCATCTATCAAAACAAATGAACAAATGTTTTTTTAAAAATGGCATTTTATTATGGAAATACGTTTTACTTCTGTACACACTTCTTAGATTAATATTCGGCAAAAGACAAGTTTTCAAAGTTGACATGCACAACCATAAGTGTACATTTCAAATAATAATAAAAAGGAATATACAATATGTCGGGTAAGGAGAACATTGATTGTTTATGGAATAAGTTAGCTGAATGCTGAAAATATTAATTACCGACGTTAAACAAATATCGGTCAGAAAAATGTTGATTGTCGCCTTGACTTACATTTTCCCATACAGTATCGGCAATTAATATTTATTACAGGTAGCTTCGTGCGTATCAAAAACAGAACTATGGTATCCAACAAATACACTAACAATTATTGTGTCTGTTCTAGGTTTGCCACTGATTACCACAAACAGTTCTGTGGTAACATTTCGCAAGGACTTGGCTGTCATATTTAGTGGGATTTCCTTATGTAGTGTGAGTTCTATAGTTGGGTAATGCTTTTTCAATTTTGTCGTGGGACTTTAAATGGTCAATCCAAAAACCTAATCTTAATATTTAAAATGTTCTCCATCGTGCTTCAATGCATTGATTAGTTGTTGATTTCCTATACAAAAGCACGTGCCTTTCCACCTGGGTGAAAAATACTTTTCACCCAGGTGATAATATTTCCACCCAGGTGAAAATACTTTTCACCTAGGTGATAATATTTCCACCCAGGTGAAAAGTACTGTTCACCCAGGTGATAATACTTTTCACACAGGTAATAATATTTCCACCCAAGTGAAAATAATATTACCCAGGCGAAAATACTTTTCACCCAGGTGATAATATTTCCACCCAAGTGAAAAATACTTTCCACCCCGGTGATAATACTTTTGACCCAGGTGATAATATTTCCACCCAGGTGATAATATTACCACCCATTTGCAAATACTTTCCACCCAGGTGATAATATTTCCACCCAGGTGAAAAGTCAAAAAAATAAAAGGAAAAGAAAAAAACTTGAGAAGTCGGATTTGGGCCACCGTAGCAGGCTGCTTGTCGAGGTGTCAAGTTTCGGTTCATCTTCAACAATGACGCGTGTCTGGCAGGATCTTATGGATATATATAGAGATTATATGTACAGTGCGTGCGTGATATGTGACGATATATCAGCTCGAGTTGTCTCAGGTCGGACTGTAGTATCAATCGAGCTCGAAGAGACACTTTACATATAATCTGTTTATCATATACCTTCATGTTTCTTGAAAAAAAATCGATTTTTGGGACAAATTTGACAAACTTTTAGCGAGGATCGCTTGACAGAGGCAAAGTACTACTGATATACTTTTTAGTCCGAGAATTAAAATAACCCAATGTTTTATTGTGAAATCATATAAACCAGCTGTTTGATTACCTTTTTTTAAAACCTATAAAACTAAAAGCAGGATTTTATGATTTCAGTATTAATAAAACAGTTAGATTGTTTGAAACCGAAATTTCAAGAAGAACGCAAGTTTGTTTACATCAGAATCATAATACTGCGCAAAGGGAAACCCCACTGACTAAACTGTCCGAGCACGTGAATTTTTTCTATAAAATAACGCACCCCAGAAAAACATTCGAGAAAACATAGTTCAATTTAAAACACAATTTATATATCCAGAGACACTCCTACCGGATACTACTCGTTTTCATAATAAAGTGAAAAACATTTTCGAAGTACTTGTCGACAGAGGCATTATTCACGAACGTAACACCGCCTCTCAACCCCCTACTTCACCCCCGTTACATGGACAATATATTCCCGATCTGACACAATGGCGATGAACCATTATCAAACTGCCTTTATAGGACTCCCTATCGCCCTGGTACTCTCGTAGCTGAGGGTTAACAGGAAGCTGGTTCGTATAGTGATATATTTGTATTGCATCCTGTCTTGGCTTGATTATACTTGATACGCCTTCATATGAATAAAATAACTTTACTTAAGGCTTTAGCCCCATCAGCCACAATCTGCCTACCAGCAGCAGTCTGGTACTTGAACAGTCCATTTGTGAAAACAACTGTCTATGTGACGATCACAGCTTTCATCCTAATCATGATTCAACATTAACAGTTTACAAGCATAGTTGAATATACATCAGAATGTGTTCTTCGAGTACAGACGTCTTTACAACCATAATATTGAAAACTATCCCTGAATGATTCATGACCAAATCAATAGAAACCTCAACAAAGTGCCAAAATACATATACAAAAACAAAATACATACGAAGGTGCATAAAATTGTGACATGGATATTTATGAGGTTAAAAGGATTTAATGCGCTTGTTAGTTGGGATCGCTGGATGTTTTGGGTCCTTGTTCAAACGTGGCGTTGCTGTTGCCGTAGGCGCCAAACTGGATTTGTTTTTCACTTTATTAAGAAAACGGGTAGTATCCGGCAGGAGTGTCTGTGGCTATATAGGCTGAGTTACAGGCAACACAATCAGGAGGATACACTACCAATCATCCCTTGAGACACCAGAAAACCCAAACCGACAAAGAATATATATATATAAAGTTATAACACTGGTATCTGGACGTCCATTAAATTGATCATCTCATGTTCCACTTTACATTCCTTAGTTTCTTTAATTGGGTTTTAACACCTTTACGGTTAGTTCACTCATATGACGGCGTACGAGACCAATTTGTAGAGGGAACCATCCTAAATAGCGATAGGCGCGGCGCTAAACCCCAATCAAACAAACAAAGGAAGACAAATCCGCTTTATGTTGCCCCTTAGCTCTGATATTACCCGGGTAACCGGAAACTCCTTCTCAACCTTCCGCTCTAGATAATACTACATATTTATCATCAGTGCTGGCGCTTGTTTATGTAATGTTAATAAGAATGTTGAGAATGTTTGTGGCCTAAACAAGTGAGATACCGGGAAAGAGAACGTCTCCGATGAGTTGGCCAGTGATTCCGAGGCTGGCAAGAGGATCCGACAAAAGGATCTTGCAAGCTGAGTTAAGGGCTGTTCGCAAGAGACAAGCGAAAAAAGCGATCGGAGGTTTCCCAAAGCACTATGTTGCCCTGGACACCACACGTGTAACTCTCAGTAAGTAACTGTCTCCCACCACCAGACTTCGGTTGCCTCTCCCCCCCCCCCGCCCCTCCCCCACGCACCTCCCCCACGCATATTATCAGAAGAAGATACCTAATACCGATGATCCAGAGTTGGACATTGGGCGGTTGACAGTCTTCTTGCAAACCTACCAGGAACCAAACCTACCAGAGACGCCAACTCTCCAGCTGGAAATTCGCCAGTAACTCCTCATCAGTAGGTCACCATTTAAATATTAAGTATAGTTTCCATATTCTTAAAGGTACACCCGTAAATAATTCGTTTGTATCAGTCCGCGGCAAGTTGAAATCTAACTTTAAATTTTAGAAAACATAAAAGATAACATATTTGTGTTGAACATTATCAGACTTCGTTACGGTATATCATTCCCTTCACAAGTAATCCACCCGCGCATCAGTTTATCCTTAACTATTTTCCCGCTTTTGACCATTCTGTTTTCGTCACCGACGCTTTATTGAAGTTATTGAATTCGGGCTGTAAAGCAGAGGTAAAATCCCCTTCGCGTGTCGTCCATCCCTTTAGGTCCGTTCAGAAACCTGAGGGAAAAGTGATTGATATTGGATTTGAGATGTGTAAACCAAGTCATTGCTCAAAATCGATTAAACTTTTAAGATCGGAAATGTGCTAAGTTGTATATAGAAGCTCAACGATTTATGTTTAAAACTGACTTGAAGTTTGGTTATCATCTAATCGACATTTGCGAGTCGCGAGAGACGTACTTGGGGTTTTCATGGATTGTTAAAAAATTTTCTGTTTCAACGTTCTTTCTTTCGGTCTGAGTTCAACCCCGTATGTAATTACAAAATGTGTGCTTCCATTTCTAAAGTACTGGAGATGTCACGGTATTTAAATTGTGGTATACTTAGACGACGGTTGGGCTTTCCAGACAGATTGGTCGATTTGTAAGACTCAATTTGATTTTGTGAAAAAACGCTTTGTTAAACGCTGCTTTTCTTATTAATACAGAATAATCTGGAACCTTAAAAAAGTATAGAATGATTTGGTTTTATTTGGAATTTGAATGAGTCATCTTTGTTGCGAACAAAAAAACGTCTAAATGATATATTAAATGATTTAAACGTTATTTTCCGTTATTTGAACGCTTTGTCCGCTAGACAACTAGCTCGTCTAGTAGGAAAAATCATTCCAGCTGAGGCCATTTGGGGTCAAATTTCATTATATAATGACGCCTCGGCTGTTCAGCAGTTCTGGTTGTGAATTTCCCGAAATTCAAAAGTTTTTCACCAGATTGTTTACAACATATGGTAATGCTTTTAGACGCAAGCAATTACGCTTGCGTGGCTTTTTTTTTTTATGGGTTCAGAGCAAAATTATTTGCATCAATTATGGTCACTAGAGGGGTCTTTCCGAAGTTCGACTCGTAGAGAATTGAAACCATAAAGCTGGGTTTTTTTAATTTTTTTTAAAAAGTTTTTAAGAAACCCAGCTCTGAAGTTAAATCAAGGGAATTTCTCATCCTTACTTGGCTCACGCGGTGGAAGGTTTCTCAGAATTTATGTTCAAGAATAGAGACGATAGTACTCTGAAAAACTACAGCTGGGTCTACCAGCGCTGGGCCGATTGGTGCCCAAATATGATTGTCGATCCGCTACCGATGGAAGAGCAACACGTGGCTTTGTATCTACTTACTTTAGCGGACGAACGAGAGCCATTTTACCAAATAAATCTTGCTTTATACAGCATCAGCTGGGTGCACTAGGGTTAAACACCAAACAGTTTTCACTCCACAGCCTTCGTTCCGGCGGAGCATCCGTCGCTGATAACAAGGAAGTTCCAGGTATATAGGTTGTTCAAAAAGCGCGGTCGCTGGAGTTCGGACAATGCCAAAACGGATACGTTAAAGATAATTTACAGAGTACAGGTAGTTTTTCCAGTATAAGTGCATATATGGGTAGCCTCTGTCAGGAATGGCAATGTAAAGTCATATGTAGAATACAGTTTCTAGAACAAACGCTTAAAAAAAAAATATGGAATTTATCTTTTCTAATCTTTCTTTTTCTGTCGAAGAGCTGGGCGTCGCACCCTGGGCTTGGTATCTGGGAAATAAACTGACACGATGAAATGATAGATGAGTTGTGGTCGTTTGAGCTGGCAAATTAGAACACAATACACATTTATTATTGTTGCTGATGCTTGTTTATGTTACGCTAACAAGTGGTGAGAAGTCCGGTTTTAGTAGTCTCTAGTTATGCTAATTGGGTGGACAGGTGCCCGCTATGCTTGTGTAATACTTGTAGAACAGGTATGTTAGTTAGGCCTTCATAAGGTCTGGGAAATCCTATGTCGGCATAGAAGAACGCTAGCCATTCTGAAGGCTATATATCCTCTTAATTTTCAGCGATGATATGCTTTATTCTAGGTGTCAACATATATATATAGTTCTATTGCGTTTTTTTTATTGATTTCATACGAGTTTTCCGCTTCTAATTCAGTCTGTCTATATTCTTTTCTTCCTTTTTGAAATCCAGGGAGATAGTTATTGGCCTGTCCAGCCTTGACGATATTTTGTGCAACACGAAATAAGATCCCACGGCTTCACTCGCTACTGCTTTGAGACGACTGTTCGAATTTATTGAAAAATAAGATATCTGAAGGGGAGGTATAATGCCGACATGCTGACCGGACATTCTGGGTTAAGCCACGGACACAGGTTTCCAGAGTTGATGATGGTGTTCGGCTTTTTCTTTTCACTTATTGTGTAAATTTTAAACTCTGTTATGCAGGCGATTATACGATGGCAGGGGTCTGTTAGCTAGCGAAAGTTTTCGACACGTGGCCACTGCAGCGATCCGGACTATTTTTAACCATAAAGCAAGCAACATCAGAAACGTGATGTGTCCAATATGGCAAGATTAAAACGGGAATATATTTACTCATCAAACAAATTAAGACCTAGACTACTGTGGGAGAACGGGGTAATTATGGACATAGCGCAATTGCGGATATAACTGTTTCACACACTTACCGATAGAGAGTGTTTTTAACGTAATACACATCGACTGCCTTTACCTAGCTTTTGTTTTGCGAGTAATATTTTGACGAACGGCGTGGGTGCAGAAAATATAACAGGTTGAAAAGTGAAATACACTCATAAATCCCTGATTTGCCATAACCGATTCGGTTAGCTGCTGTCAGTTATAAAGGATGCACACAGATTATATGTGGGTCATAGATCAAACTTGAAGAAGTCTTTCCGTTTACGGAGTGTACATCTGTGTGCAGCAAAAAATTTATAAGGTAGCAAGACTACAAACAATTAACGCTAATGTGGGGTATCTACGGACAGGTGTCGTTATTACCCCCCAGCCATGTTCAGTAATGCCCACATATCTTTATGCTCATTTTTGTTTACATCTTAGACGTCCGTTTGCATGTTGGTTGTAGGCTACAATATATTATATATTATACCATCAACTGAGATTGATAATGGTGGTACTAAAAAACAAGCAAGGATAACAAAAGTAAAAGTCTAAAAGAAGGTTATGTATTTTTTTGCAAGTGAAAAATGTGTACACCCACCAACAAAAGACTGGATAAAGTGCGGAAAATGTAAAACCAAAAAAAAAAAAAAAAAAAAAACTAAAAAATGGTAACACGAAAACTACACCGATAATGGCAGTTGTGGGCTTCCCAGTTCTCTTGTATATTCTTGTGACTTCTGTCGCCATGGGTAGACCCGCAAACATGTCTATACTGTCTGTGACTTTCAAAAGTCGGAATTACTTTTTATTCCGTTCTTTTATGACAAGCCGTACTTGAGTGGTATAATCTTTTTTTATAATAGGTTGCGTGTTCTTAACGATATATCGTTCGATTTATGGAACTGTTTTTGAGCATTTCTCTTCGCGATTAAATTTTGAGTTTGCCAAACTTTCGCCAATATATAGGCATGTTCCAGATGAAGTGCAAATCGTGTTTATAGTCACGATACTGAAGACATTTCATTCTTGAGACAGTCCAGTTTTTATACCTCATTATGTAAGAATACGATTCTAACATCTTTTTTTGTTGATGTTATGTGGCCAGCATATACTGCTGGTGATCCGATGTCGGAATCTGAGGGTCGTGGGTTCGATTCCGAGACGGGATTTTTCTGAACTAGAATTTGTTCAAACTAAGAAAGTGTTATCCATATAAATAATGGGAATTTTGTTTTAGTAAATGTATATTTTGTTATATGCTTGTTTTCGTAGTTGCTATATACAGGAGTTGAATTAAATGATTTAAAGCAATAAGTAACAAATACATTATTGTATTATATTGGTATATTTCGGATTAAATAGTATACTTCTTCCCTTGCCCGTAGGTACCCCATGGAGTGTCCGGTATTCCTCGTAGTAAAGTGTTCCCCCGTGAGGAAGCGGGTGGGCTATGGCCCTGCAGAATACTCCCTCAGCTTCCTCGGTCGATCGTAAGAGGCGAGAAAAGAGGTTGCTTTCTGTTGCCTTGGTGTTTGTGATGTTCTATATTTTTGTCTGTCGTCATATAAGTGAAATACCCTTGAGTACGACGTTCAACACCAATCAAACAACAAGCAAACAATTATCAGTTGTTCAAGGCTGGTTTGTAAATTGCGAAGACATTTCACATCTTTAGTGAGCAAATGAATGTAATCAACCTCATAAGAAGGTGTTTTATTTCCCACAATTAACAGGATTAACATTGAAGGCTGTGGACACAAACAATTTAACGATATTTATTTTCTTGTGGACTCACTCTATTTGATTTTGCTGACTTGTTTTTGACTATTGTATGATTAAAATCGACAAAATGATTAAATAACCCATCTGAAGTTAAACCTTTAAAATCCTTTCTTCCCTTTGGCAGTGTGCACCCCCTCTGGTGGTCGCTACAAAGACAGATGAGAGAACTCTAAAGAGAGAAGGGGTTTGTGCAGCCAGTCTTCCCACAACCATGGCCATTGTAGCTGGCTTCCTTGTACAAAATACGCTCAAGTAAGAGAAACCAGTTAGAAGTCCTGTGTATACCAACATATTGTCTCAACTGACACCTGAGTATATCCACATCTTGTCTAATCTAACACCTGAGTATACTCACATCTTGTCTAAACTGACAACTGAGTATACCCACATCTTGTCTAAACTGACAACTGAGTATACCCACATCTTGTCTAAAGTGACAACTGAGTATACCCACATCTTGTCTAAACTGACAACTGAGTATACCCACATCTTGTCTAAACTGACACCTGAGTATACCCACATCTTGTCTAAACTGACACCTGAGTATATCCACATCTTGTCTAAACTGACACCTGAGTATACCCATATCTTGTCTAAACTGACACCTGAGTATACCCATATCTTGTCTAAATGGACAACTGAGTATACACACATCTTGTCTAA
>JARFOD010133604.1:0-13612 GCA_031763545.1 Mopalia muscosa
CTCATTGTCATATCAATAGTTCATTATCATGATATAACAATAGATGTCTTTTATCTCATTGTCATATCAATAGTTCATTATCATGATATAACAATAGATGTCTTTTATCTCATTGCCATATCAATAGTTCATTATCATGATATAACAATAGATGTATTTTATCTCATTGTCATATCAATAGTTCATTATCATGATATAACAATAGATGTCTTTTATCTCATTACCATATCAATAGTTTATTATCATGATTTTATCTAATTGTCATATCAATAGGTCATTATCATGATATAACAATCGATTGCCATATCAATAGTTCATTACCATGATATAACAATAGATTGCCATATCAATGGTTCATTGCCATGATATAACAATAGATGTTCTCCATCTCATTGCCATATCAATAGTTCATTACCATAATATAACAATATGTGTTCTCCATGTCATTACTATATGAAAGGTCCATTATATCTGCTTTATTGATGCCAGTAAGGCTTTTGACAGTTTAAACCACTGTGTCCTGTTTGAAAGCTTATTGCGCATGGTGTTCCTGATTATGGTATCTTTTTTTTGTGGCAGTGGGCATCTGTCCAGCAATTTACTGTCAAATGGAGTTTGTCTTTTTCTTCATTTTTCTTTGTAACCAATGGTGTCAAACAGGGTGTGCTGTTGTCTCCAGCCTTTTTCTCAGTCTATATGCATGACTTGGGTGTCTCTCTTTATTAAACACAAGTATTATGTAATGTAGCTGGGATTTTTATTGATCATCTGCTATATGCTGGCGACCTTTGTTTGATGTGACCTTTGTTTGATGTGACCTTTGTTTGATGTGACCTTTGTTTGATGTGCCCGTCTCTCAATGCTCTTCAAATACTGCCAGACAAATGTAATTCATTCTCTCGTTCACACGATGTGATATATAATGTTAAAAAGACAGTATGTATATATTTTAAGCCTTAGAGCTTTAATTCTTTCCACCCTTTTAGGGTTTAAACTCAATGATATCCAGCTCTAGTTTGTTTCCAAATACACATATTTAGATTATGTTATCAACTCTGAACTTAATGATAATGATGATATTAAATATCAACAAAGAAAACTATGTATCAGAGCGAACATTTTGATAAGAAAGTTTAAATGCTGTAATAATAATGCAAAAAGTTATTGTTTAAAACTTATCTGTGTAATATGTGCTGTTGTCACTTTTGTGGGTAATTTAAAAAAAAACTTTGGACAGTTTGTGTGTGATGTATAACTAATCTGTTAGATGGCTCTTTAATTATAAAGCAGGCTGTAGCGCTAGCAGGATGTTCTCCATACACAATGGCCATCATTTTGGGAAGTTATTCGTAGGTCTGTCTATTCTTTCAAAACAAGACTCGAATTGTGTGATAACATCCTTGTAGAAATCATTCCAAATTGTGATGCTTTCCTATTCTCCAAGATTTTTAAACATTAAAAGAATATTTTGTATAGTCATTCATCGACTTGCTTATTAAAGGAAAAAACACATGTTTACAGTTGTAGACTACTATGAAATCGCTGTATTCTTGCTAATGATATATGTGCAATTGTAATGTTATATGGGCATAAGTCTGAAATAAAAGTTTATTATTCTTATTATAATAACAATAGATGTTCTCCATCTCATTGTCATATCAATGGTTCATTACCATGATCTAACAACAGATGTTCTCAATATCATTGCCATATCAATAGTTCATTACCATGATATACCAATAGATGTTCTCCATCTCATTACCATATGAATGGTTCATTACCATGATCTAACAACAGATGTTCTCAATCTCATTGCCATATCAATAGTTCATTACCATGATATAACAATAGATGTTCTCCATCTCATTACCATATCAATAGTTCATTACCATGATATAACAATAGATGTTCTCCATCTCATTACCATATCAATAGTGCATTACCATGATATAACAACAGATGTTCTCCATCTCATTACCATATCAATAGCTCATTACCATGATATAACAATAGATGTTCTCCATCTCATTACCATATCAATAGTTCATACCATATTATAACAATAGATGTCCTCCATCTCATTATCATATGAATGGTTCAATACCATGATATAGCAATAGATGTCCTTGTTATTACCATATCAATAGTTCATTACCATGATATAACAATAGATGTCCTCCATCTCATTACCATATCAATGGTTCATTATACTTTACAGGTTAACCGTGTGACGGTAACACAGTTTGCTATTTAAAAACAGAAAAATTGGCCTATTTAATTAACATAGGGGAAATCTACTAAAATCTAAAAATTAACATTTTAACATTGCAGTTTGAATAGTTTTCACATTTTGTATAGTGACATAGATTAAACTGTGTTTTAGTAACATTAAATCACTCTCTGGGACTGTTTTATCAATGCAGAGATATTTTAGTTTCTAAAGCAGTATTCTTGCATGATTGCTACTAACATGTAGCTGTTTATGTATACACTGTTTATCCCCCTGGAGCTCATCAAACCTCCCTTTAAACCAGCCAAATTAGTACGAAAATGATTATCATTCAGACAAAAGAGTTCACCACCTAATCAAACATACACCATGGGGGTTTAATTGCTGTATCCCTTTGATGTGTGCATGCGTTAATTTAGTAGTTGAATGTTTGTTTGATTGGTGTTTAACGTCATACTCAAGGGTATTTCACTTATATGACAGACAAACAAATCTGCTTCTTGTTACCCTTTAGCCCTGAGAACACCAGGCCAACAAAAAGCAAGCTCTTTTCTCGCCTCTTACGATCGACCGAGGAAGCCGAGGGAGTATTCTGCAGGGCCATGGCCCACCCGCTCCCTCACGGGGCCCAATAAACGGAGTGTCTGGTGGTCAATGTAAAGGCACATGGGATATTCAAGTACCGCTGTTGCAGATACAATATGGAGATATGTGAGGATGGCAAAAAACAAAACACCGGAGCGAAAACACAATAACTAATTGAATGAAGTAAAAGAATTCTGCAGTACCGGTGTCGTTTTAACGCCACAGATGTCCGAGCACATTCTGTTTCCACACGAGTCTACAGCAAAAAGCAAGCAGCCTCTGAGACAATGAGGTTTCATAAAGAACTCCTTTATGAGATTCGGTTTTATGTTATGTTACACTTCTTCCTAGTTTTCACGCTATATCGGTATTTCACCAGAGGATATACACTGTACCTATTGAATTGAATACTACGGTACAATTCTATTTTCTTTTCCATTGTTACATGTATCTAAAATGTATGCCTTTCATGTAGAATCAAATTATCTATGTGAGCAACTGCTTTTGTTGCCAGATTTTTACGTTTTCTTTCAAACCTGCCAGCTAGGGTTTCTTACCCACCTGATGTTAGTCTTCTTTGTTACGCTGCTCTTGTTTTTCACCTTTGGATGCTCAATTGTTAGGTTGACCTATATATAGACCATGGGCAAACTAATTTTTCTGTTTTTGTCGCGTCCCTAGTAATGGAGAAAGCTTAGATATATCGTTTTTGTAATTATGTATGAATCGTTTTATCGTCGCTCTTTTACTCGTGAGGACATATTTCAGCCCAGTCTTAACATTTTTGTTTTTTGTTAGAAATGACAATAATAATCCACATCAATCCAGACTGGTCTAATAAAACAAAGTTCAACGCAATTTATTCAAAACCCTACGTCGATTTAAATCTAAACTCATTTTGTCACCAGATACAGCTTAAGCCAGAGGATGTGTGAAGATATGTCTGATGTGGTAACATTTTATAACAGTGGTATGGTGTCAAGTATCCTTTAATCAATACTTTTAGTGGGACGAAAGGTTTGCTTGTTATACAATAATCCCTGTGGAAATTCCAATTACCGCCAACATTTCCCCTGGAGAAAAAACATTGAATGTATATAACTTATTGTAACTGAAGTTGTCCTGGTCATTATGGTGCTAAGAAGGCTAAGGGAAGCTAAGATTAAACACAAAAAACGGATGGCTTAAAATAGGTATATGTCCACTGATTGGTTAGATTCATTAAACGTGTTTATCGAGTGCAATATAATGTATAGTATCTGTATCTTCGCTAATAAAGGGATGTTATAAAGACATTCTTTTTACTTTTCGTGTGATACGCTCGACGTTATGTTTATTTAACGGAACAAAGTAATTTCTTCACATATTTGCATTTATATCCATTGTCTCTAGTTAATATTCCTGATGATGGTTGATCCATTTGGTCAGAATGAGTTCATGGTGTCGTATGGATGTGAAGGCTATTCCAGAAAGATACAGCATTGCATGCTCACATCACTTGATCAATTTATTGTGCGAATATAGTCTTAGTACTTGTCATCTTCACTTTGTGTAAGGAAAGCCTTACATGCGCTGCTTTGACATATTAGCACACCTTAATTGTGATCTCTGTGCACAGTCCTAGTTATCTGAAAGTGCGCGATTTTAAGTTTGGTCAAATGCGAATTCATCAAGAAGACAACTACAACTGAATTTATTTTCACCTTTGTTTTCAATCCTTTTGAGTAACTATGAGCCCATGTAAAACATTAAATCAAAAGCATTTTTTGTTTTGTTTTTTTGTTTTGGCTCCTAAACTTTTTTTTACCGAAGATTAAAATATTTACAAATATCCTCATACCCTGTTCAGAAACGCTTTTAACAAAGACGTAAAAATTATCGTGTAAAATATCCTCTTACAAATTGGTAACTACTGGTAATAATGAAACAAGTTGATAGCACCATGTTTAGCCCCACTTCTAAAGATTGGCAACTATAAGTTACTGGGATAAACGTCAGAATTCAGGGGGTTATTTTTCTGAAATTGGAGTTCCCCATCACCAAACTTTATGAATACAGTGAAATATATACCATCTCGACAGCATGCTTATTCTCATCTTAGTTACTAAACACTGCTTGTACAGCTTCATTCTCATCTCAATTACTAAACACTGCTTGTACAGCTTCATTCTCATCTTAGTTACTAAACACTGCTTGTGCAGCTTCATTCTCATCTTAGTTACTAAACACTGATTGTACAGCTTCATTCTCATCTTAGTTACTAAACACTGATTGTACAGCTTCATTCTCATCTTAGTCAATAAACACTGATTGTACAGCTTCATTCTCATCTTAGTTACTAAACACTGTTTGTACAGCTTCATTCTCATCTTAGTTACTAAACACTGCATGTACAGCTTCATTCTCATCTTAGTTACTAAACACTGCTTGTACAGCTTCATTTTCATCTTAGTTACTAAACACTGCTTGTACAGCTTCATTCTCATCTTAGTTACTAAACACTGCTTGTACAGCTTCATTATCATCTTAGTTACTAAACACTGTTTGTACAGCTTCATTCTCATCTTAGTTACTAAACACTACTTCTACAGCTCCATTCTCATCTTAGTTACTAAATACTGCTTGTACAGCTTCATTCTCATCTTAGTTACTAAATACTGCTTGTACAGCTTCAATGCTTTTTAAAACAACATGCCAAATAATGGCTGAAATAAAATTACTTTTAACAGAGTTTTCCATCTTTGTTGAATGTTCGCTATATTTAATGTCTGGTAAGCTGTTGAATACTGATAGGCGTCTATGCTGACTGCTGAATGCATAGAGGTGACTGCAGCTTGTAGAATAAAGAGTGTAGACGAAGGCGTTGCTTGGCCCATGTATAAATGAAAATAAAATTCTCAATTAAATCCCAAATTAGGATGAATTCGTTATGATGCTGTTTTGCAGAAAAAGGTGATCATATAATTAACTGTTGTCAGTCTAAACCAAGGTAAATTTGCTTGACACAGTATTATGTACATATAAAGACGCCTCTGGGAATAATGAACATTCACATTTATAAACCAATCTGGTATACTGCCAATCATTCTCTGGAACTATGGTTCCTAATACAGATATCTGTGTATCTTTATTTTTCTTCCTTGATATCTTTATTCTGCATTCAGTTATGGTAAATCTACCAGTTTTCCATTTTTTATGAAACGTTATTTGCCTCCGGACAAACTACCCTTGTATTGTGGTCATTAGCAATGAAAATGATTTTCTCTAAACCACGAAAATATATCCTACGTAACACAAGAAAACAGAACCTATGATTGCATTAAGCAGAGAACTAATCCACAAAGCAGTTCTTCTCTGATCAGTTCTTCTTGGGTAATCGCTGCCTTCCGCCGAATGAATATAAACAAATTGATTCCTTTCGTAAACCTGTGTTGACTTTATCTGACGACGAGGATAGAACAGGGACAGCTCCTAATAAACACGTCAGTCAAGTTGTTCATTTTGATTGCGTTTCAGGTCAGACGAGGAGCACTTCCTGGTCAGAGAAAAGATATTAAACCTCCCTCAGTCTTCAGTCGGTAAGATATAACCATTTCCGGCTACACCGTATCGATCTTTGATAGACCTGGAACTTTTGTACTCCATCAATTAGGGTTTATCTGGGTCGTTACATGGGCTGTCTGAAGAACATAACTTCAAAGACACCTGATTGGTTTCATCTGGGCCGTTAGTTCTGTACGAGATTATGGTTAGACAGTAACAGTGTTAAAGGCTCTGATCGGATGACAAGGATGATGAGCATCAATTAGAGTGGTCGCTCTGGAATAAATGTGTAATCACATTACGTTTATATTATGCTGAAATCAATCGCCATAACTACTGATGTTAAAATCGATCATTGGTTAGCCGATGTTTAAGTGGAACGGAAGTCCGACAAGTAAACGGATTAATAACAATATAAATCTCCCTGACTTACAAAGATGATTAGTGAGACAGAAGTATTTTGGATTTTTTATTTTCCTTTTCACAAAACTAATATGTGGGTTCACTTATATGGTAAATCGCCTTATTTAAATCTTCCTGTATATTGGTTACATCAAATAAGGCTAGTTGTTGTTACTCCAAAACTGGTTGTATCGACAACTTTTAATGAAAATCAGGGAAATGAATGGCGAGTACAAAATCAATGTGTCTTGTAAACAGTGAAACTTGCAAACATAAGCATGGACTGAAATCAGATCATGCCGTACTTATAATTCAAACAATTAAACAACTTACTTATGTCTTAAAATATGCAAGTATTAAAAATTAATAAATTACAAAAACCTCTTTGTGCCAACAGCAAAACTCAACACAGGAGCCAATGTTTTATTTTCGGAGAATCAAGGACGCAAGTTAACAATGAGTTTTTGTGCTTTTCCCTGGGGAGTTCTCACATTGTATAAATTTGGCTGATAGCCTCTTCAAAAAGACGTACTTTATTCTCAGAAAAGCAATATATTAATTCAAAGCGCCATCAGTGAAACAACTGGTCTCAAGAATAGAATTTTTCATTTCACAAACAACGGGTTAGTGAACTCCCCGATTTCCTCTCAATTGCCGCCATTTTGCCAACCGACAAGACACAAATAACAAAAAATTGAATTTTATTTCTTAAAAGTAATAACACATTCACAGGGGTGTTGATTAATGAAAATCGATTAATGATCTTACGTTCAAGATTAACCCCTAGAGTTCCTAAATAGATCTTAATCTGGAGTTGTTATGGGTAACCTTCAGACATCTGGAGAGAAGTATTAATAAATTTGTAATGAACAAGAATGTTACAACCTGTCTGATACAGGGAGACGTTTCAACGTAACGAGTAGGGTTTTTTATTTTTGTTTCTAATGCATCTTTGTAAGAGAAGAGTAGACATTTTAGGGAAAACATTTTGATATTCTTGTATAATGAGATTAACAAACTGGGTGTTGTGTTGGTGTTGGTGTTGATATAAGACCCTTTACCTGGTTTCCAATTGGAACCCATTTGTGGCTTTTCAGACGGCAGGATTTCAAAATGTCCTTTAACGAATGATAAGGGGAAATTATTTTTTACCAAATGAAAATGAAATGCTTGTACGTTGGCTCTAAGCCAAAGAGGATTGTTGGTTTCATCAACATGTTGTTTCAGACACATCTTACCAGTTATCAGGTATACCACATTTGATCTTAATAACAATTCACATTGTGTACCAAATAATAAATATTTCTAGTTTGTTGACCAACAACGGAGGCCTTATCTGGTATGTAAGTAAAAATCTTAACTCCCTGCAGTATCTGAATTGAGACCCTTATACACTGTAACATATTCATTTTAAAAATAATAACATCAAGACTGATAGTAGGCCGGAGTTTAATGTTTGGGTTATGCTGAGTAATAGCGGCAATGTATATATCCGGCTCATCTCTGGATCGCTGCCAGAGGATAAATATTCCATCCAAATATCGAAGATACAAAGAGACTGTTTAGCTCCCTTGTCACGGGCTACATCTTTCCACTCTGCAATAAAATAGAAACAAGTTGGGACTAAATATTTTGCTGATAGTACAACACATAATTTGCTGGTTTATTTGACCATCGACCTGAAATCATTACCTTTCAAACTGAGTTCTAACGGTATTAAAATCTATGTTTATTATTTATATACTGTATCTCTCATCCTGTCACTGTCTTACTAATAATAAACTCAATCGTTTAGATTTATATACAACGCGATGTGCCCATCACTCCACTGTTGACGTTTTCTGATTTCTGCCGATCTTCAAGTTCACTTCTAATAAACAATTCATGGCCTCTTATCTGACACTCAGTGTAGGTAGTCTGAAGATATCAATGGCTTCAGTGGCTTCAATTACTAGCTGACGAAACAAGCCATTAAATGTCCTTTACAATTCACCTATGGTGTTTTCATATTCCAGGTCAGTACATTTTAAAACTGATTAACTGGAACGTATTTTACAAGGTTGTTATTTTTAAAGGATAGCCTCAAAATACTGGTTCGTACACAACATGACAGATGAATTCTGATCAACGTCGAGTGTGTCATTGTAACATCTTTGTTATCTATAAAGGCGGGATATTTAGCAATGGCCTGCTTGGTTCAGTTCAATGTTAAAATCTCCCGACCCTACTAATCCCCACACAACCCTCTGACCGTGCACCATTTGGAAGGTGATGTAAAACTAACAGTTGTTAGAGGCCAGTTATTGTTCATGATTCTGTTGTCTTATGCACAAGTTCACAGCCTTCAAGGGTGGTCCCAAACCGCCATTACATGTAATATCCTTTTTCCTACATCATCCTTCTCAAACTGACATACAGCTTTTATTGTAGACACACCCGTTTGAAATTGGATAGCAATCAATGTTACCATCTTAACTAAGGACCTACTGATTCCAGTTTACTGACACTAAACTCTAACAGATTGGTTAAATGGTCAATCACATGGGTATTGTGAGGCTGTGGACGTCGTCTGAATCTGACCATCTAACTAATCGTCAGCACCCGAAATCTCTCAAATCACAATTAAACCACCATTCATGACCAGTATCTATCTCAACGATCATTTCCACAATTAAAGGAACATTCATCTTACAAGCCGACATGGGCTGTCTGGAGACGAAATCTGCCACATAGCTCACTAATATATAATATTAGCAACATTTGTTCAATACCAATTGGAAATATCCTGTCAAATTTAACTGATGCACAAATATTGTAATCACATTGAAATATTTTGAGTTTGAAAATAGAACAATCTGATTTCTATTTCTCAACTACACAATCAGAACTATAAATTAATTCTGTCTCTTCTAAAGTGTCTATACATTAATTCCTGTTTTGTTGTAATGATTGGGTATAGTACACATTAAGTACAAGTATGCATTAGGTGATCTTTTCACTCAGACATGTGTTAAATGATCTTGAGAGGAATCCGCTCGATAACCTTACCAACTTCACTAATGTACTATCAAATCAGTGTGTCACAGTCCTTATGTAGACGTCATAGAGAGGTTCAAATAAGTGTAATTGTCTCAGTTGTGTAGACCAAAAACTTCTCTGGTTTTCATCATTTCCATCTTTGTGTGTGATTGCTGCTCCTCATCGAATTGACATTTAACACGTCTTGCTATTTATCTGTCGTGGTAAGTCCCTCTTTCCATGTTCTATAGCTGAACTAATTTTTCCCCAATGATATGTGAGTATATAGGCGGTGATGATATAATAAGCATTAGTCTCCTGCTTTTCACAGCACTTGTTCGTCCTGGATTCAGCACCACTTTGACATACCATTAATTTCCATAAAGTTGAACTGATAATCTAAGTACAAGTCACTTCAGTCTATTTATTGAAATTTGAATAATGTCTAGCATTTGAAATTTCATCTGGATGGTGTGGACGTGTTATTTTTTCTCTGTTTTTAAATTGTAAAAACCAATTAGTAATATGCACATATCTGGTTAATGAGGAGTAGATTTGAGCTTATATTCCATCCTGAGCCGCAAATTCTGTTTCAAATAAAACTTTTATTTTTCAGTTCTTTGTCAAAAGTTTGTTGAACAAGGAAGGTAATTGGGGGCATAGTCCAGGTTGGCCTCTTTGGCTTTAAAGCGAACCACTCAGGACCGTGCCACCATGATTTGGTTTCCTATTGTTCAATATTTAACGGTCTTGTACCCATGTCAGCTGAATTATCAATGGTGGTAACATATCAAAATTCAATGACTTTTTCTGCCTTTATTTCTTTCAGTCGACTGTAAACAAATACAGAAAGATGTTTATCCCTTTTTAGCCATTGAAGTAGACATTTGAAATCCGTCCATAAAATTTTGTGCTGTATGGGAATTTTCAGTTCACAAGACACGAACCGAAGAGCTCTAACTCCTATTAAAACTGCCAAAAGTTCTAAACGAGGAAGTGTAATGTCTTTGAGTCGGACAAGACGTTATTTGAGAATATAAAGTTGGTTGTTTTGTACTTGCCGACTGTCATTTGTAGGTAAACCGCAGTTGAATATGCTTGTTTAGATGCGTCACAAAAGCACAATAACATAAATGTACCTTTGTGTAGATCACTGTCAGGATGTTGTAATCCGACAAAGCATGGGATTCTGACATCAGGGATTTTCTGAAGTTCTTGACAAATCTCGTTCCACACCTTTTGCTTTGTTTTTGACAGATGTTCATCCCAATCCAGTTTTTCAATCCACAGTTGTTGTAGAAACAGTTTTCCAGCCAAAGTGACGGGAACAAAGAAACCATGAGGATCAAAGAAGGATGCTATAAACTTCAACATAGTTCCTTTTGTAAGGCATGACGTCACTGGAAAAGGAACTGGAACTAGAAAAACATCATGTGAAAGTTGCCATCGAATCCAGAGTAGATACAGTTGTTTTCGTTGGCCAAGGTCATTATCTGGGATAACCGTTTTAAGTTCATTAGAATTAGTAGCCCAGTCTCTTAAATTCATTGAAGCTTATTTGAAAATGTCTTTGCATACAATTTTTTAGCCTCCATTAGGTTATCACAACCAGTTATCACATTGTCTATATAAATGTTTTGTTCAATTTTATTTGCTGTGTCTGTGCCAATCTGCTGTAGGTGATGGGAAATAGTTGCTGCTAGTAGAAATGGGCTTGATATCACACCAATAGGCACGCGACAAAATCTATTAATTTGTGTGTTATTTTCGGTATTTGGTATATTGATGTCTTTTAACCAAAAGAAATTTGACCACATCTCTGTCATTGAATTGTAATCCTACTTGAGAAAAAGTCTTCTCAATGTCTGCTAGAATTGCTATTTTAAACAGCCTGAATCTCTTTGAACATTACTGGTACACGGTAAAGAGTTTCGTTTAAACTAAAAGTGTTTCTTGTTTTGCCCCAGGCATCATAGACGACTTTGACTTCGGTAGGTGTTTTGGACGGTGTTAATACAGTATGGTGTGGTATGTAATGTTTGGTTGATTTTGAGTCACATGTATTAGTTATTTCTTAATTATACATTTCTAGTCTCTAATTATATCATCATATTTCTGCAGATGTTCAGGGATTTTGTTCAAACGAGTTACTAATGACTTCAATCTCCCATAAACTAGTCCATAGTTTTCAGTTAGTTCAGGGATACAAAGTATCTGTTGTTTTCCGAGTAAATGGTATTCTGAAAGTTTGTAATAGCTTGGTCGTCACCACTGTCTTTTGTGGAATCGGAAATACCAATTGTTTCAAGGTTCCAGAATTGATCTAGATTAGGGGTGTCAGGAAGACAATCATCTGGAAATGTGAATAGGGTTTCTGAAAGTTACTTTTCTCCTAAGTTAGGTATTAACATTTTAGTTTCGGTTATCTCCCTTGAGTAATCTAGATCCAAGAAGATAAAGACCCCGACGTGGTTCAATTTGATAAGGTGAGATGATATCTAGGTAAAAGTCATTTCATTTTAGAAAATCCAGTGTAGAAGTTTCTCTAGTTGTAGGTAAGTTGTCGGCTAATTTTAAATCTTTGTACAAAAAGTTTCAATTGTCATAATAATGTGATATTATTTTAGTTTGCTATTAGTTTGCTATGATAGAAAGTAATGATCCATCTTTGAGTTCTAATTTTATCACTGTTGTTGATGTTTTGAAAATGTGAGGTTTGTCTGATCCGAAAGTAGCTATTAAATAGTTTCTTTTTGTGTGCTAATATCCAGTTTAAGTTTATGCACTAGTTCTTCAGTGACGTAGGTTCTTTGACCTCCCGAATCCAAGAGTAGTCTAACCTGTTATGAGTGAGTTGACCCAGCATTATGGACATTAGTAGTATTAGTAGAATCCCCGATTCCCCAGAGGCAATCATGGAAGTGTCTGTGTTATCACTAACTAAAGGTAGGGATTCATTTGTCAGCTTGGTTGATTCACTTAATTTTGAGAACTTTATTATAAGGATTCATTAGTCAAGTGGGTTGATTCACTTAATTTTGAGAACTTTATTATAAGGATTTATTAGTCAGGTGGGTTGATTTACTTAATTTTGAGAACGTTATTATAAGGATTCATTAGTCAGGTGGGTTGATTCACTTAATTTTGATAACTTTATTATAAGGATTTATAGTCAAGTGGGTTGATTCACTTAATTTTGAGAACTTTATTATAAAGATTCATTAGTCAGGTGGGTTGATTCACTTAAATTTGAGAACTTTATTACAAGGATTCATTAGTCAGGTGGGTTGATTCACTTAATTTTGAGAACTTTATTATAGGGATTCATTAGTCAGATGGGTTGATTCACTTAATTTTGAGAACTTTTTGAGGCAAAGACTCCTGTGGTGGTTTTCTGTTGACTACAGTGGAAACATGGTTTATAACCAACACATTGTTTTACCTGGTGTCCCCTTTTAAGGCAGATGTAACAATTACCCTTTATTCTGTCCTTTCTGCTCTCCACTGTGGATATGTATGACACTCTTCTGACCAATGTGACCTTCCACAATATCTACTCATGGGCTTCGGTTTCGTTGTCTCTCAGCCAGTGACTAGGGCTTGGGCTGTGGAATATGTAGAGGTTTCTGAAAAACTAGCAACAACATTTTTAGTTTCCTTCACAGATTTTTTGTTTTTGTTTGTGTTTAATTCTGCTGTTTCTCTAGTTAATATTTCCCACTAATGAATTAAATGTATCAGTAGCCTCAGAAGCAGATTGCTATAACGTGTCCGTAATCTTTTAATATAAGACAGGTACATTTTCCCGGGTTTCGGCACCAACAATGTAGTGAG
>JARFOD010133615.1:360-13612 GCA_031763545.1 Mopalia muscosa
CTCTTGTACTCCTCCTCACATCCTTCTCAGTCATTTAATATCCTAGCTAGAAATCTTCCATGTTATCTGGCATGTTACTGGACTACAGGTGTAAATTTTAAATTGATTGGTTTTCACGCCATACTCAAGGGTATTTCACTTATATGATGACAGTATCTGAATATCCAAGCAATAAAATATCCACACTGACACAACCATAAAAAGTTGTGTTTTGTTTGCTCAGTTAGATAATTAGTGTTCCTCCAGTGCTTAGTAAAGATTGTATGCCTCAACATGAAACATACTGTCCTTAACTAAAAATCACCCACGGTGGGTGATTTTATATACATGGCGTTATTTTAAAGCTTACCACACTTCTGCTCAATAATACGGTATACAGAATACATTTTTAAAAAACACATATTTCCAATCAACTAAATGCATAATTCAATAATACTGTTCTGAGAATTCCTAAACTTTCATATTTTCCCCTTGTGAGCTCATCACAAACCACCATTGTTTGAACACAAAGACACATCCAGGAGTGTTCTCTGTTAATCCATACTTAGACATTTAAACAGTTCCAAAGTCTAGTAGTTTCTTTGGCACACTTAACAGTTTTGCTGACAACTCATCTTGTGACTGATGATAAAACATAACAGCAAAACTGTACAGCCGAACAGGACAATGTTTAGACTGGTGATTTGGGCTTGAATGGCATGAGGACAGGCTCTGGTAAGACAAGCCTCACAGGACAAATACCTGGCCTTATTTCCACCTGAACAGGCCCACTTTCATAGGAGAAGAATGAGGTCATATTGAATATTGACAGTCCCCACAAAGAGACATTTTAACACCTCCAGAATGGTCAAGTCAATGCTTAAGTACATGCATATATTCCATGTAGGCATTCGCCGATACAGAAAGTTCTGGCAAATCCTGTTATAGCCGGCTTACCTCAACTGTGCCACATTTATTTCAGGAATTAGGTTGACGTTTTTAATCCTATAAATATCCACACAGCCATTAACAAAATGATTTTGGTTTTAATCAGTAAAAGTAGCTGATGAAATTAAAGGCTATCTTAGACTACCAAACGACAAGACTTATGATTAAAAAAATAATCCAGATAACTTAGGGCAGTTTTGTGAATCGATTTCTTAGTTAAGAGAAAATATTAAATCACATTTACATATTAAGTTTTTTATGGACACACAATGTTTGCTTACTGAACAGCTAGATTGAACAACAACTAAAACCAGTGTATAATGATGACATAAAATATATGCCAAAAACTTGTTCGAATTTTGAGTCTAATTATTTATTTGTTTGAGTGTGTTGGTTTGTTTGTTTGGTGTTAAATTGCATGATCAGGGTTATTTCACTCAAGTCCAATGGGTAACGGTAACAACTGTTAATATGACTGGCAATGAAAAATCACAGAACAGGGACAGCCCATAAGTCCTCAAGCAACGAGCTATTTTTGATGTCATACTCAGTCCTGGATACAATGTCAAATTTGTCATGGACACAAAATGATAGATGACAAATTTCTCTCCAAATTACACATGAAGCTCATACAGTATTTCCAAAATTTCTTTCGAATCCATGGAATTTCATGGAACTAGGGTTGTGTCTGTATGGTTCACGGTTTGCCCAGTGGTTGTTGTCTATACTTAAATTATTTTATTCTTAACCGCATCCTAGACCATGGATGAAGCCAATTACCCTTGTCACCATTTGCTACTAAACAGTGGCAAGACAGACCAATCCAAGATGTATTACAGATCAGGTTTTTAATTGCTCCTAAGCTATGGCAATACCAGGGTCCAGTTGCTCAAAAGACGATTAGTCGCTAACACAGGTTGAATCGCTAGAAATAGACCTTTAACATGGCATGACGCCATCTAATAGCGGATCAAATAAAATATCCCTTCGAGTAGCCGACCACAGGGCAACAGGAAGCTCCCTCTTTCAACCAGCTGTGGGCAGGTGAAACATTATTTTTCTTCACCGATGCGAATAGAAAATGTATTAAAATAATGCATCTGCCTCACTGCGATAAATGAGGCCTCCGGACGGAAAACAGCTTTTAGAATTAATTGATGTGATAAATCAAAGCTAATTACATGTATTATTGATTTCAATCCAATAACATAAGGTTTTGATGAATTATGGCAGAAGGCCTGATTCTGCTGGTTGATTTTTTGAAAGGTAAGAATTCAAACCTGTGAATTATCTGTACATATTGGTTGATCTATTTACTGATTATTATTTGATGTTACTAAGATAAAGGAAGATTGGTTGATTTTTTTTATTAATTGGTGTTTTACGCAGTTTATAATTTTTTTTTATGATGCTGGTGTATTCCAACAATAATTGACACTAGTACAGCCAAGGTGTGAAATGTTTTCATACTGTTGAAAATGTAATTTTCCTCCAGGTCTAAGTAAAGATATCATTGCTACTCTTCCAGCAAACTGCCCTGAGCCAGACGGCCAGTTGAGGGAAGAGTTCTCCAACATTAAATATCAACACTAAAATAAGCAGGCAAAGTACGAGCAGTGTTATATGTACTGGTATATTCAAAGCAGCAATATTATTAATTAATATTATTCATATTTCGTTAAAATATCACACTTTTCTCTTGGACAGGTTGTGTTCTTCCAGTGCTAAATTAAGGATGGAGAAACAACACTTAGGGGCAGGCCTGCCTACCAGAGAAGAAATGTTTGTGTGAAAAATTAGTTTTAGGAGCATTTTCTTATTTTGTGTATCCCTGTGTTAGAACAC
Source organism: Mopalia muscosa (assembly GCA_031763545.1). NCBI lineage: Eukaryota > Metazoa > Mollusca > Polyplacophora > Chitonida > Mopaliidae > Mopalia > Mopalia muscosa. The sequence continues at coordinate 3,133 of JARFOD010133615.1, forward strand.
AGAACAGACTTACTTTTTATTTTTTTTGATGGCCTATTGGTTTATTTAACATAAATATAAATTACTCCAGAATACACCAAGTAAGCAGGTCTGTAGAGGACTGTGAAAATTGGAGATTAAACATTGGAGATTAAACAAACAAATCAGAAAACTGAAAACCTTATTTTCTGTTCATGTTGCCTTTATCATGTTTGGTAGTGTACACCTTAGGCCCATATATTTATAAGTGTGTGTAAAATTGCAGCTGTGATATAACATGGATGAAGCCTTGCAGAGCTGTAAAAGATAATAGCCAATCAAACTGGGAATATGTGATCAGCTGATATTAAGTCAGTGTTCTGACAGCTCTGGGGAGAATACATAGATCATATTTTACAAATGAGAAGCAAACTGAGTGAACATATAATTTGCAAGATGTTTTTTTCACACTTTTTAAACACTTAGCATCTTATAATAACATTTTCAAGAGTAAAGTGTATTGCAAAGTTGTAACAGAATTCTGTTTAGGAGTGTTTCAATTGTATAATGAAAGCGTTCTATAACAGTGAATAACAGGATTAAGTCAGCAAGTAAATGTAAGTGTTTTATTCTTTTGGAAATAAAATGTTCTTCTAGTGATAAATGGAGACAAAATGGCTTTACTTCGGACATGGTCACCCATGTGAAACCCACTGAACCTAATCTAAAGTAGGACTGAATTGATGAGATATGACAGTGACTACTTATTATTAGCTTACTAGGTTATTTCACTCATATTAAGCTGTTCCAAACCAATGCGTGAAGGTAATCACCTTCAACGCCACTGGCAACAGATAAAGACACATTACAAATCAACAGATCTGCTTCTTGTTGAACCTTAGCTCAGAGATGTAAGTTTGCTTCATTGGGGGTTTAACGCCATACTTAAGGTTATTTCAATAACATGACTGTGCTAACCCAATGGGTGAAGGCAACCACCCTCGATATCACTGGCAACAAACAAAGACAAGACAGGACAAAAATGGGACAAAATACAAGGACACCACAAACAGATCAGCTTCATGTTCCCCTTTAGCTCTGAGAGCACCAGGGCAAAAATGAAGATCCTTCCAGCCACCTCCCCCTTAGCTCTTAGAGCACCAGATCAACATGAAGTACCATGAATCAAAAGCCCTGACCACTAGACTATTAGAGCAAGTGATGTCAAAAATAACTGAAAGGTTACTTCATATGTTTCCATGATACTTAAATTACAACACACAAAACAACATTTATTTTTTGTTAGATAGCTAAAATGACAAAACAGTTAATTTTAATTAATTTAATATTGTCAAATTTGTAAAAAAAAAGAAAAAAATAAAAGAGAAAAAAAAAAATTGGCATTTGCATAGAGAAACATTATTTATCTGATACATTTTATGAACAATATAGAATACAAAAGCCAAAACAATGACTAGCTATGTTTTTATCAAAACCATACCAAATATTTTTGGCTTACTAGTATACTATTTTCACACATAAAAAAAAAAATATCCGTATATGGCCTATATTTAACTGAATTCAGTTTCCATAAAAATGTACTTCCCAACACCAATCACAACAGCAAGTTACCCTACACCTTATCTATCAACTTACCATAAGTCCACTGTACTAGAACTACGGCTGGAGATAAAATATAAGATTAAATAGTAAGAATAATAAAGTTAGTTTTTTTTAACTTGCGAGGAAAGCATTCAGATTGACACGGTTTTGTAAAATCCAGACATTTTATAGATTAGCATGCCCATTCTGACGCATGCATCTCAACTGAACTAAAATGCTGTGAACTGCAGTAACATACAGGTTGTATAGTCTCCGGACATTAACTCTTGCCTTGTGTTCTAGACAAAATTCGATATACAGTTTGAAGCTTCATGCCATTCAAATTATTTGTAATTTCTTAAAATTTTTCTTCCAAAGAAAAATACAGAAAATTTGACAAAAGTTCAGAAGACAAAAAAAAGCGAAAAAGTATTTTATCACGAATAGGCCTGTCAAATGCCTTTTTTTAGAGCCAGACTTTGTAGCAGAGACTAGAATTAAGACAGTGTAAATAAAATTTAAATCAATGTTCAAGAATTCATTTTTTTAATTTGATTAACCAAGACACTTTGAAGTTTGTTTGCTTGGCATAAAATGCATTCTAAAGATACGATTCAATATTTTACTTTATTGATATCTACATGTATATATAGACATGTCATAACGAGCAAACATACACACAGACATGTACAAAACACAAGCTTTGTTTTAAAATCCCAAATTTTACAGACTGATTAATCTGTTAGTTTCACACAAAATGGATCATTCAAAATAAACATATCACATGCCTATTGAAGTCACATTAGATGACTAGCATGCTGATAGACAATTGGGCAATAAAAGAAGCGGCAGAAATTCATTTTAACAATATTTATTAAATTTATCATTCGTGTACATGTACCTACCTTGTAGAGAACATCCTCAATTGTGGACGGGCAGGTGCCCCAGGGGAGGTAACTTCAGCAGGAGATAACAGGTTTGGGGTGCTCCGTCCCTCAGGTCCAAACTCGGAGATGCTGCTGGCAGAATCAGACAAGCTTTGAACCTGGAAATTCACAAATAAAATTTCATTACAATTTTGATTGATTGGGTGTTTTTTAATGTTATACTTAAGGATAGTGAATGTTTCATTTTATTTCTTTGTAGCATAAATTTGTTCATCTTTCAGCATTAATTTTTTATTCAATTTGTATTTAAAATGTTTGCTATGAAAACCCACCCGTCTGTGTTCTCGGAGCTTGGCTGCCTCTTCTGGGTGGTTAAACCGGAACATGTGGGTCTTACCAATTAATATCACATCACCTGGAAAGTCAAACATAAAATCAGTTCATCAGTCGGTACTTTGTACTTAAGATTATTTTTTTTGAGGGACTTCACATCGAAACGCAGTTTTGTACTCTTTGTAACGTGTCATGGTAAATAAAACAGAAAAACAGTTCACATTATCAGGTGAATAACACCACTCAATGAGGCGCCAGTTTTTGCTTGGGGACATTTAGTTTATAAAAGTTTATTAAGACAAGATTTTTAGAGAACTTTTTCCTTAATTTGGGATAACACTTTCTTAGCTTTACCAAATTTTAGTTGCAAATAAAGTTAACTTGTTTAAAAGGCATATAGAAGTTGGTTACAACATTCAACATAAGACTTGAATGGATGACAACTTCTGTTTAATACCAGAGCGACATTTCGATGTAGTTACTAACATTGTTATCAAGCATGTTAGTAACTACATCAAAATGTCGCTCTAATATTGACAGAAGTTGTCATCCATACAAGTCTTATGTTGAATGCAAATAAAGTTGTACTAATAATATTACTGTTAATATTAACTTTTTAAAGACAAACAAATCATTCATCTTTAGTGAAGTTACCATTATGTAATAATAATACAAATGTAATAATAATACAAACTGTAGATATATAACTAAAAAAGTTTAATCCATTGACAGTAGGGAAATACTGACCTTGTGTAAGTCTTTGAGGTTCTTTGAGATCGATTCCGTTGACAGCACAGAGAGCCCCTCTGTTTGGGTAGATGGTCACTGTTCCCATCACATTCTTTATAATACAGTGCTCTCTCTGGACTCCGGGGCCACACAAACCTAATGGGACCAAGAGAACACAGGTTAAGTTTAATAGGTAAAAAAGATTTTTATCATTTTTATAATTTATTGGACCACACAGACTTAATACAAAAATAAGTAAGTACTGATATTTCCAAAATAAAATCAATAAAATCAATAACCCAACGTGATGAATCAGGCTGTATAATTCTCTTTTTGGGGGAAATTCAGTTGAACTGCTATAATAGTATGTCACTAAGAAAACCATCATTGGATAACTAGCTATTTAAATTTGTATGCTTGGATTTTTACAAAATACCTAAGAATAGTGCATTCATTAGAAGGTGTGAAGAAAACAAGCTGTGACATCAGGATAAATAAAACATAATGTTCAGAGTATTATCAAGGATTTTAGGAGCCTTTTCAAATACTTGGAATGCAAACTGAGTAAATAGAACCACTGTACCAGTTCATTTGGTGAGCAGACAATTAATCTTTTTAGTTTAGAACTACAATTTTCACTATTCCACAGTTAACAGTTATGAAATATAAATGTTTGAGCACTGTTAAATGTATATTCAAAGAAGTGTATTACATGTATTCCTAGTTATAATCTATATTTTGGAGAAATACCACAATTTCTTTCATTCATAAAACTAATATTTCACTGTTGTTAAATAACACTTATTGTTTTTGACTTTAAATTGTTCAACCCCAAAGCCCTTCATTTCTATGTTACATATGAATGCGGGTCAATTCCCCATGCAAACCAAAGTATACGTCATCAATCCTCACATTTCTAATTACAACACATTTACAATATGGTCATCCAGTTCCAAACTTGACGGGTTTGAAATCATCCTAGAAAATTTAATAAAACAGTTCTGATATACAGATTTTTAAAATTATAAATAAGAAAAAGGATATCTCACAGTGAAGTTTGAATACCATAATTTAACTCTTGTGAATGCTTGAAAGGATAACTCTGTTTCACCCCTCACCCGAACATTAATTATGGTATCCAAACTTCCCTGCCTAATATCCTGTATATAATCACCTATATCTTGTTCTCTCTTGGCATCTTCACGTCCTATTCGAGTTTTACCCTCCTGATAAGAAAAAAGGAATTCAGACATTAAATAAAGTTTGCAGAAACATTTAGAGAGAGGCAAAAACCAAACTTAATCTTACATGTATCTTTCAGAGATGACACCAGATTAAATTGTGAATACCAGTTAAGATATAGACCTGCAACAAAGTGTGATGTCATCTATTATTGGATTAAATTTGAGTAAGTGGACCGTGGTATTAAATCTTGTGTTATATTTCACTTAAAGGATGACAGTGAACTCCTACAGAACATAACCACTCTAATTCAACCATGATATGTGAACTGATTTCCAATATTGATTTGTTTGTTTGTTTGATCAGGGTTTAACATTGTAGTCAAGGGTATTTCACTTATATGATGATGCTTCATTCACTTCACACTGTTCCTTGATTAATGAGGGTGTAAAACCGGAAAGAAACCATGTAAAAATCCCCACTGTGATTGCCGGAGCAACATCGTATGACTCCCTTATCTGATGGTTGACAGGCGGACTCGATAAAATGAACGGTACATCAAAGTAGGATTAGTAAGCCTAACTAAAACAACTTTCACAGAAAGGCTGACAATACCATATTTCGTGTTCAAAGTGAGACAATCTCTTTAGATGATAAACCTTAAAGCCAGCATACTGTGACAGTATCACTGACCAATTACTGATATTTACAATAATGACATCACAATTGATTCTTTATCAGTTATGTTAAAAGAGTAAATCATCACACTTTGATTTTATCAAGGCAATTTCGATATATTTGTCTATAGAAGAGATGACCCTGACCTTGAGGTGATATATGATCACTCCTGTACTGAGTATATCATCATCCATACCAATGAGGTGGGGTAACTGAGAGTCGACTATCACTCCCTGTGAACTCGTTCGTCGACCAAGGGGACGCCGTATACTCAAATCGGACTCCTGTACAACAAAAATAAAACAAAATTAGCAGAAATCGGTAACAAGACAAGCCGCACAGTGTGAATAGTGATCAATGCAGTAACAAACAGGATTACTTATAAAACAGTAGGATTATAAGATCAGTTTTGACATGGTTTAAATCTCGTATCAGTATTTCTTACGGAACCCTGTTGTAGAAATTTATGGCATGAAAACTCCAGCTGAGTTCATGTTATAATGAGAAAAGCGCAGTTTATTATTACTGGTTAAACCATGCATTTATGTTTCTAAAAATTATTCACACTTGCATAGGGATGTTTATTTGTTTCATTGATTGGGGTTAAAGGTTGTACTCAAGGGTATTTCACTTATATAATGCAGATTGTCCACTCCACACTGTACCTTGCTTTACTACGGTGGGAAACCGAGAGGAACCTTGTAAAACCCACCCCCATGATTGCTGGAGCCACAAAGTGTGACTAGCTCATATATCTGATGGTCGACAGGTGGATTCTCTCCGGTGAATGGTACATCGAAGCAAGATTAGAAAGAGCAGACGCTGCCACGGCTGACACAGGAATGAAGATTCTGATGAAAAATCTCATGTTCCTATTAAGCTCCCAGAGAAAAGATTCCTTATAGATCTTAAGTAAGCATTTATATGTATGTCAGACTTTGTGACTGCTAGATTGATTGGTGTTTAACACCTTGCGTAAGGGAATTTCACTTGCATGATGGTGATTATCATCATAATACAAACTCTATGTAAAATAAACAAAGTTTTGTAGAAAACCAGAAGTTACTTACATCAAGAATATCCTGTGTTTCTTGCCACTTGTCTAACCAGGTTTGTGTCAGTTGATTAGCCTGGAAGAATACAATGAAAATTAAATTAATAGATCTCTGCACTAGACAAGAGGTATGTTGAATAAGAGATAGAATAAATTAAATCCAACCAAAATTTAAATGACATAAGCACATTCGACCCATGAAAAAGGTGTAATTTTCAGACAAAAGTGAAGTTTTGTCTGAACAAGTTGATATTTAGAGTTTTGTTAATTTTGTATGCCAAAACAAGTCTCTGTGATAAAATAATTATACATTTTAATGTATATAGGTATAAATGCTATAGGGATGTTTAATTTGATTGGTTGATTGATTGATTGATTGATTGATTGATTGATTGATTGATTGATTGATTGATTGGTGTTTTACCCAATGCTTAAGGCTAACATTTTGCTCTCCTGGGTGACTTATTATCTGGATTATTTAAGTCAACTCCAAACTTTTTTTTAAACAAATGAATACATTTTGGTGTCCATCAACTGCACAGGGTGGATAGATAAATCTATGTAATAATAAACAGTGTCAGAATATTAAGTATTGAGCCTACCCTGTCTTCATTTTCCTGAATCTTATCAAACAGAAATGTATTGGTTCCGGATTCCTGAAGAGACATCAAAGGTCCAGCCTACAAACAATATTATATACTTTATAAACAATTCAGAAGATGGTAAATGTTAGCCCCCAGTTTTATTCTGGAGTGTTAAGAGCAAAATGTTTTGATGATAACACATTTAATGAGTTATTAAAAAATTATGTCGTCTATTATAAGCCACACTACTCCAGTGCAGTCCAAACACTTGTAGAAAGCTGATATCTTTCCATTTTATTCAACAAGTTTGACCTTCAAGATTTTATACGAAGGATGTATCAAAATGTTCTGTTCAATCCTGTGAAGCATTAATGGATTCTTCAAAGAAATAAGCGACTTGAACTGAAACTTTATCTGTTACGCAAAAAAGTGATGAAAACTTATATTTTCAATTTTGAAAAAACTGAGGAAATCAAATATTTTACAAAGTGTTGCTCTAACTTTGTCAGAAATTATGAATCCTTAATCCGTGGTATGATTAATATTCAAAAAGTGATGAAGTCAACTATAACTTGGCAAAACTTTAACAAATTTTTTCTCAAAAGTCAAACTGGCCATAAACTTACAAAACTATGTGATAGTCAAATGTGACCTGTAATTTGTTATAGGAAAGCTGTATACAATCTTTGAGTTAAATCCGCTGAAGCATTACAAATAAAGAGGAAAACTGATTAAGTTATAGACAGATGTTCAGACAGACAAGGAATAATAAAGCTTATACAATGTAGTCTCTTCCAGTTCATCCGACAACGGACTGACTTTCTAATAGCAAACAATCAGAGAATACAAATGGACAAAATAAAAAAACAAAAAATAGGTATTAACAACATTGAACAGAAACTTTACAAATTACAAACAAAGGCCAAGCTGTAATCTAAATTTACAATGAATATTAACTGTAACCACGACAACACCAACAAGTAGAAAAATCGTCAGGGGAAATAACTCCAATACTAAGCGATTCATCTTAAGGTGTTATTGTTTTTTAAGTTTGAGTTAACAGTATAAATGATAGTACCTGAGAGTCAGATTCAGAGTCATGCTTTTTGCGTTTGATAGGAACGATAAATACAATCTCATTCTGCTGGGAGCTTTGCTGAAAGAAAAACATGCCAAATAAACACAGGATATCTCGAGATCAGCCAACAAATACAACAAGGAAGTGAACTGAAATGATGCATCTAATACCTGGTGTTCAAACTCAGACTGACATATATCCATTTAGTTATTGGTTTGGTTGTTTGTTAACGGTTTAACTCTGTACTTAAGGCTACTTCACTCATATGATGTCATGCCAGACCTATGGTGAAGGAAACCACCCTTGTTGCCCCTGGCAACAAAAAAGGACAATAACTGGATGCAAAACAAAGATATCACATGACAAGTCAGCTTCCTGGTGTCTGTTGCTTCAAGAGCACCTGGACAGCAGGAAGCTCTTGCTTAACTTCACACAGCTATTTTGGGGGGCACTTTGGTCCAACATGGACAGTATTAATTGACATAAATTATTAGTTTATAGGACCAACACTATAAAATTCTGATCATACTTATATTTAAATTCATGACTTCATTTTCTAACAGTCTTGCAGGCGGTTGTGAAGGAGCTTTCAGTTGTCCAGATGCTCTCAGAGATAAAGGGCAACATGAAGCCCATATGTATGTGATGTGTTCATAGCCAGGGAGGTGAAACGAGTGAAATAGCCTTATGTATGGCACCTAACCCCAATCTATTAATCTTTATCCAGCATCATTTTGTAAAGTAATTTTCAATTACTTCTGATATTTAACATACCAGTTATTCTAAGTTTGTAACAATTAAAAAAACATTAAAGTGGATTATTCCACCCTGTGTTGTATAAATCTAGCTGAAATGATTTTAATGTTTTTCCAATTGACAATGACAACGGATATTACATGTATACTATGTGCTTTGGGCTGTAAATTTATGCATGCAGTTTGAAGTTTCGCAGTTTGCTTATGCAGAAATATAAAGTGTATATGACAATATACATTCTCTGTAGAAAAACATGCTTCATAAAAAAAAAAAGAAATTAAAAAAAAGACAGGGAAAACCCAGTTATAGCCTCTCAAATATAACAGCTTCGAAAAAAGCCATCCATGCAAAAGAAAAAAAAAGATTAATCCATACATTTACAATACAAAAACAGGTGCTTTAAGCTCATGCTAAAGGAGTGCTTGTGTGGATTAAAAACGATAATCTTAAGCATCGAATCAGGAGGTTATTTATCATTTTATGCCAACATCAATCCATCAGGGATCAATTTTCCATTCCAGAAGAACCCATGCTAAATCACCATGACTTACCCCTGACTTAGATAACAGGCCCCAAAACTAAAAAGCAACCAATACCATTAAAACACTTACTGATTCATACTAACACAGGAAACTGAAAACATCATAATAAATAACAAATGAAAAAGTGCTACAATATTTGAATAACACAAAAAGAAGGCGAGGCACAAGGATTTATAAATTTACGGTACACAGAAAAATATAGATGTGTTTAAATTAATACATAAAAAACAAAATTTAAAAAAAAAGATATATAAACAGAAACATATAATACTATAAACATATACCTGTAACCTAAAATGGTCAACATTTTTAGCAAGTTTCAAATTCTGTTTTAACAGGGATCCAAAGCCAAACAGTCCTTGTAATCAGGCTTCTGTTGTGTCTAAGGGATAATAAACAGAGATAAGTTTTCACTATTTTTAATTTTAATTACTTTAGAATACGGTACTTACCATTTGGGCTGTGGCCAGCATTTGCCGTAATCTCTCAATTTCCTTTTTCATTTCTCTGATCATTGTGACATTGGGATCCTGTATACATCAAACAAAACAAAGGATGAACAAAAATTTAAGGTATTACAAAAAAAAAAAAAAAAATCTGAACTTTGTCAAACAAAAAACTAATTCAGTACTTATTTCAGACAATACCCCAAACAGTATAACATGACATCAACTTCAATCTGAAAGGAAATTTCAATTATATCATAAGTGAACATTGGTGGAAAGCTGAGAAGAAACCTTACGAAAAAAGGCGCTGACGAGATATTCCCTTCAACATCTAAGAATGATTATACAATTTTCTGTACGACCGAGAATGAAAAATGAGGGACTGCAGGCCATATGATAAAAACTGATCAGTCACCCACAAAAATGTATATGAAGTAAAGCAGACCATTTGCATCTTTCTCCATTATAGCACAAACTGTATTCTGATGTTTATACTGGAGAGAACTACCAAAGAAAACAACTCAAAAACCTTGTTGGCCAATATATTTTTGCAGACCTGAATATTGATTTGTTAGTTTGTTTGATTGGTGTTTAATGTCATACTCAAGGGTATTTCACTTATATGACGACGAATTGTCCACTTCACACTGT
>JARFOD010133626.1:0-20193 GCA_031763545.1 Mopalia muscosa
ATTTGGGAGTGATGAGGAAGAGCGTTTACTGCAGTGCAATGTTTCACATAAAGATTATACAGAACTGAAATTTACCGTTGATCTGAAGGACAGAACTTAGGTATGCCACATAACCAGGAAAGTAAGGGAGCTTCTGTTTAAATTTTGCACCACACGGCACTGGGATAAGGATGGTTTTTTTTACAGACCATTAGTCTTGAAAATTGGAGCAAGTTATCGGTGTCCAAAAAAAGGACACATTCATTAAGAGAATGTCATAGCTGCTTTGCAGATTACCCAGACCAGAAATTTCCATGGAAAGCAAAATGTCTGAAACCACGCAACCCTCTGTCAAATCTCGAACCAACCACTATTGTTAAAAACTCTGCTACAGCCTGTAACTCTGCCTTAATTAACCAGGAAGGCATTTCTCGTTTAGGGAGTCAAATTTATTCCAAGATCAACCCAACATTTAAAACTTTAACTGGAAAATCATGTGGAGAAGCCCTTACTTCAGTTAAGGAAACCCACTTACAGGTCAAATTGAGCAAAAGCGAAAAAGAAAACTACACAAACAAAATAAAAATTGAAGAGGAAAATAGAGGATAATTTAACTCAAATAGATAAAGACCGACCCTTTGAATATAGGGAGTCATTGGCTTCTTTTGAGAAAACAACTAGAAACGAATACTTAGTTAAAAAAACACGGATTACTCCACCTTCAGACAGGCGGCATAGCACATGTAACCCTGACTACCATATAACAGCAGCGATTTCAGAATTGGAGCAATTTTTGCCCGGATAAGCAATTAATTGGGAAGCATTAGCTCGAAAACGTTGGGTAAAATGTAAAAATGCAGGTCAGACCCTTAAAGAAAACTTACGTTCCAAAAACATTGATATAAGCCTATTTCAGAATTCCGTCATTCATAAAAAAATTGCCCTTATGAAAGGAGATCCAGGAGAAAGCGATATAGCAAAATAACAATGCCACGTCATTTATCAAAACAAAACGTTAAAGCAAAATTAAAAAGAAAGCTTGCGGATGGCGTATACGACATTGGTGTTCCTTGTATACAAACACATATAAACCGACCTACTCTTCAGGAAGGAAATATTGTTTTAAAACCAACTGTTTTTCATGGAAGAAAGATTTATTTGATGGTGATACGCCAACGCATGCTGGAAATGCACTTAACATATTACGAATTATATCTGATGAAGAGTATGAGGAGATGGATAGGCAAAGATTTATTGATGAACTTGTCAGAATTAACGATATATATGTGGATTCTGATACAACAGAAATGCCCAGAATAGAATAGAATAAACATTATTTAACGTCGATATTTCGCAAATAATATGAAAAACTAGCTAAAAGCTATTTGCATCGACTTCATAATAATAATAACAAGACATGATAAAATCAGATAAGAATTAATAAAACAATAAATCAGTTTTAAAAAATACAGATATAAGCAATATTCAAAGTAGAACAGGTTTAACTTTCTTAAAAGTATTAAAATTATAACATGTTCTAAATTTGTTTGGTAAGTTATTCCATATTTTGATGGCAGAGTATTGCACAAATTTTAACCCGTATGTGGTAGTTTTAGCCATGGGTAAAACATAAATGTTTTCTTTTCTAAAAGAGTATAACGAGGGCTTAGGTTTAAAAAGGTTAGTTAAAATTTCCGGACCTAATTGATGTAGGGATTTAAAAACTTCCGTAGCTAAAAGTCTCAGCCTTCTTAAATGTAAAGTTGGTAATTTTGACTTTGTTAACAATGACGAGTATTCCCTTTTGCGATCATTAAAAACGAAACATAAAGCACAGAAATGCCATGCAAGAGTGCAAAAATTAAAATTTGACAAAATAAAACAGTGATATATATTTAACTTACTATTAATATTTAGGTGCCTACCAATTCGCTTTAAAGCGTTTAACTGTCTAGTAGCCTTCTTACAAATAATAGATACATGGCTGTTAAAATTTAACAAGCAGTCTATATTAACACCTAATAACTTTACAGTTTCTTCTACCTGTATATTTATGCCGTCTATATCGATACAAAGATGATTTTTCCTAGTTTTTTGCCAACAGACAAAGCCTGAAATTTGTCAACATTTACTTTCATATGGTTGGCTTTGAACCAGTTATTGACCGTATGACAGTCTGAACGTAGTGTATTCACTAAACTGTCAAAATCTTTATCAGAAAAGGATATAGAGTTGTCATCTGCAAAATTATAGATAGTACTATTCATTTTACACATAAATAAATCGTTAAGGTAAATGTTAAAGATCAGAGGCCCCACTATAGAGGGAGGATCCAGGAAATGCTGGGCCCTGGAGGTGTAATGTTCTACATGGTTGTTGTGGGCTATATTAACAATATACATGTATAACTTTAAAAATAGAGATAAAAAAAAAAGATATTGAAACCCCTATGTAGTATGGCTTTCAATATCTTTTTTTAATATGTTTCTTGCAATTTTTTTTGAAAGTCTAAAATGTTTATGATAGTGCTTTCCTGATTAGCTTTTTCCACCAGATCAGTTTTTGTAGTGTTGGTTATAATGTTGCTGACCCTAAGCTCTCAAGTCTTGCACACCCGCATGTGCTTTCTGTGATGTTCAAATTGAATGTTGGTTTTTCAACAATGCCTTACAGCAAGTGTCCCTATTTGATAAGTATTTGCTCATCCTACAAAACACGCAAAAGCTCTCCATTCAAAGCTCGATTATTTGTTTCAGTGTATCTTCATTTAATTCAAGATGAGCCGGGGGTGGTTTTTACAAGGTTTTGTCTCGGTTTTAGACCGTAATAAGGCTGTGTACAGTGTGAAGTGGACAATCCGTCGTCATATAAGTGAAATATCCTTGAGTACCAATCAAGCAAACAATCTGATAATCTTATCTGGCACTCCTGTCAAATAATCTGATTCCGATTGCTCTTGTTAATTGTACAACTGTTGTGCAGCAAATCATGACATGATAGTAAGAATTTTTTTTCAATTTATTTTTCTGTAAACAGAAAATTGCAGTATGTTGGAAGCCTTATATGACAATCGGTAGATCAAATCCCAACCTATATATATCATTCCACTGTCATTTCATTCACACTTCTGTTTAATTTGAGCTTTTGTTGTTAAGTTTGTGTACAATACTGTATATGTAACTATATAATTTGTGTACAATATACATGAATGTAACTATGTGTAACTAGAATATTTGATAACAGACATTCCAGGATGGTAAGGATGCATATAATCCCCTGAACTAGTCTTTGTTCTATGCATCCTCACCTCTGGAAAATCCTGCGACCCACTGTCGTGTGAAATTCTACCTCCGCCGAGAAATACAAACCTACTCCAATATTGAAGTGAAACCGGAAAGAGTTGAATTTATCGCATAAAAGTTAAAGCTGTAGTACATAATGTTTAAGGTAGAATCAGGTGATAAATATTTTACCTGAAAATAAGAGGTCGCTAGAAATTTTACATTTTTTCCAGGGGTGTGCATCCTTTTATGGCGCCGTCCAATCATTGCATACTTTGTCCACAAAGTTTCCTGTTGCCCTGGGATTTTCCTGGCAAAGGACAACCGTTTGAGGTGTCTAACACCCTCAATTTACACACTCTATCTTATGTTCTGTGGTTAACTTCTACTGTCACAGTTCCCCTCACCCATTGATTGGGGTGAAATACCTGTACCCATTACTTGTACCCTCACCCATTGATTGGGGTGAAATACCTGTACCCATTACCTGTACCCTCACCCATTGATTGGGGTGAAATACCTGTACCAATTACCTGTACCCTCATCCATTGATTGGGGTGAAATATCTGTACCCATTACCTGTACCCTCACCCATTGATTGGGGTGAAAACCTGTACCCATTAGTGATTACCTGTACCCTCACCCATTGATTGGGGTGAAATACCTGTACCCATACCCATTGATTGGGGTGAAATACCTGTATATAAAACCTAAAACAGGTCTTATTCAATGTATATTTTACTTGGTAATCAAGCCTTATCTATGTTATCTGTTGAAACCATTGTATATATTATAAAAATATTATTTGTCCTGGCAAAGGATCTATGTAAAAAAACTTTAAATAATCATACACATTCCTTGAAATGGTACTTTCAATATCTATTCTGTTTTTATCAAACTGGTTTTAGGTCTGTTGTTTCGATTTCCAACAAAGGGAAAGAATACTTACCACTCCCAACATCTTTTAGAACAAAACAATTATACAAAGGCAACAACAAAAATTTCCAAATTAATTGGTAGCTTATTGTTTTTATTCTCTTCAAACATAATTATTATACAAAAGCATTGCAGAAAAATAAATGGAATTTAATATATAATTGATCAGAAACAAATCCATCAAATGGAATAAATTTTCAAAAAAGAAGTATACCCCGTACCAAAAATGTACAGCTGAGTGCTGTAATTTGAGCAATCTAATACTTGTATGACAATCTGAGCACTGTATCGCATACCATGAATATAAATAAAAAATAACAATAAATTAACTCTTTAGGTCTGTGGTATAACCTTGATCCTCTAAAATTTTGAAAGATAATCTAATATTTTCCCCTAGTTTTTAAAAGCAATTTTGCTCTAAAATACAATCTTCATTGATTATCAGCTGAAGACTGCAAACAATTTGGGAAACCTGTAAATACGTACTCCTAAATTAAGTTTGCATAAACCATGGGGAAACCCTCTTTCCCTAACAGCACAGGGTTAACAGAGACTTAGTTACTACATCTTCTCTAATATAATATCAGTTTATCTGATAAACGCAGAGAGTAATCTCCCTTTAATAGAATTCCATCGCTGCCCTTCTAAGATAAATTGACAATATCATGTGATAATTACAATTTTTTTTTAAAAACAATACCCTTTGGTGCATAGATTGTCAATACATGTTTCTCAATAAAGCAATACATAAGGTCAATAGCTAATACACGGCTTAATCAAAAGTCTTACTATTTCAACACGAGAGAATTGAGTGTACAATGACCAAGTATAAAAGCCAGAAGTTTTCCGAAACGAGACAAAAACTGTCAACGCAGCATGTGTACCCCTCACCAGAGTGAGTCCATTCAACACAGCATGTTTACCCCTCACCAGAGTGAGTCCATTCAACGCAGCATGTTTACCCCTCACCAGAGTGAGTCCATTCAACGCAGCATGTTTACCCCTCACCAGTGTAAGTCCATTCAACGCAGCATGTTTACCCCTCACCAGAGTCCATTCAACGCAGCACGTTTACCCCTCACCAGAGTGAGTCCATTCAACACAGCATGTTTACCCCTCACCAGAGTGAGTCCATTCAACACAGCATGTTTACCCCTCACCAGCGTAAGTCCATTCAACACAGCATGTTTACCCCTCACCAGAGTGAGTCCATTCAACACAGCATGTTTACCCCTCACCAGAGTGAGTCCATTCAACGCAGCATGATTACCCCCCATGAGGGTGAGTCCATTCAACACTGGTTTTACCCCCATGATTGGGAGTCCATTCAACACAGTGTGATTATCATCCATGATGATGAGTTCATTCAACACAGAGTGATTATGTCACGTTATCTGTTCCAAAAGGCATGTTAGTGGCCATGGTCATTCAGTATATGAGATACACACTCTTCATATAATCAAACCGGATTCATATAAGGCTTTTTCACATACATGTAAAATGATAATTTCATCATTTGGATAATTTTGTTAATTCCAGAGAGACAACATAAATTTGGAATGATAGAATTAGAGAGACCTAATGCTCTAACCATGTAACCGACCTGTTACATCAATAGAGTATTACATAAAGAGCATTTGGCAAGATCCAGACATGTGACGTTTTCTATCCCCAGGCTTTGTTACGACTGATCAACATGATGCCATTTCATGTTACAATGTTCCGTTTAACACCCCTTCTATGATGGTACAGGAGAGAAGTCAATTATACAATTGTGTACTCATATTAACCAATTTATCAGATATTAGGAAATAATAACAAAGGGTGGACTCCCCCTTCTCAGCTCTAGAGGAATCACATCAAATCTATAGTAACCAAGCACCACCCTGTATTATACATAAAACTTTGTGTATGTACACACCAAAATAGTGTAAATCCATCAGAGATCTGATTAGAGGAGCATCTGGACAATTCCATGAAGAAATCTGCAGCAACCAGTGAATTGAGAATATGATCTGCTTTGTTTAGTGAATTCAACCAAATAATACACTACTTGAGCCGAGGAACACTCCAAACCAAATATGTCTCGGCCAAGATAGGTTGATTGTGTGGTTTTTAATGCCATCCTGAAGGTATTTCTCTTATATTAAGATGTCCGTATACCCTAACACTGATAGTGCACGGACACCATCATACAATGTTTCACCCTCTTGCAAAGTTAATGTTTCTTCAGCAGTAAATACAGAGAACAAGAGAAGGCTTTGGTTACAAGCTCAAGTAATTGTTGTGTTTGCCACATCTTCCTTTAGAGCGGTTTACTGAGAGTCAGAAATGTAAGTGTTTTTCCATTCCATCTGTTTCTTTCTTTCCCTCTCTCTTTCCTTTCTGGATTCCTGTAAAACATACATAAATTGATGTGTCATTGTTTGTCGCCTATACAAAAAAATTATGCCTGATAACAATGAAAGGCTCACATGACCAGTACTTACAGGCCCACGTGACCCGGTAAGCACTCAGACATGCAAGCCTATATTATAAGTACTGGAACATGTGAGCCTGTAAGTACTGGAACATGCGAGCCTGTAAGTACTGGACCTTGCGAGCCTGTAAGTACTGGACCTTGCGAGCCTGTAAGTACTGGGACATGCGAGCCTGTAAGTACTGGAACATGCGAGCCTGTAAGTACTGGGACATGCGAGCCTGTAAGTACTGGAACATGCGAGTCTGTAAGTACTGGAACATGCAAGCCTGTAAGTACTGGGTCATGCGGGTTAGTACTAACTGACTCACATGACCCCGTACTTACTGGCCCACGTGACTTGGTACTTACTGACCCACATAACTTTATAACTAATGGGTCATGTGGGTCAGTAAGTACTCCGGACCTACATGACTCGATGCTTACTGGGTCATGTGAGTATGTAAGTATATTGAGTGTAGCGAATCTGTTGGTATTGGAAACCAGTGGGTGTAGTGAGCTAGAGAGTATGGATCAGTGGGTCATACAATACTGTGGGTGTTATGAGCTTGCGAGTGGGGAAAACCAGTGAACCAGTGTGTACTAACAGTGAACACAGCAAGTCAACCAGTTATGCATTGGGAGTAAACAGGACTGGAGATTGGTTGTTTGTTTGATTGGCGTTTAATGTTGTACTCGAGGGTAATTCACTTATATAAAGATGAATTGTCCACTTTACACTGACTGCTCCTTGCTTAATTACAGTGGAATACCAAAAGAAAGCCTAGTAAAAACCACCCTGTGATTGCCGGAGCCATGACTCAGTTATATACACGATGGGTGACAGATGGACTAGTTCCCAGTAACAGCCACACAAACTGAACCATCACATGTTGTATTTGACTCTTCTGGAAAATTATATTCCTCTAGTGCTTTGTTAAAGTAAAGATGTACAGGGGATATCAGGGGTTTTTAAAGACCGATATTATTCATCAAACTCAATTTGATATTGCCTAAAACTCAATATTTTAGTGCGCCTTCAACAAGCAAAATGCATTAATACTCAATTTGACTAACTTTTCATTATCAAAAAATTTAGAAAAAAAGGAAATCTGCCAGTCATTCACTGTAAATTCTGAATTTCATAGCTCCCCAGTGGCCAAAAGAATCCATAACTCAATTTTGTCTTAGCTGAATATCAAATTTAAGAAAAACTAAATTTGCGGCTATTTTGTAGGACACCAGTAGGGTACAATAAAAGACACAAGTAGGAGCAGACCCGCTACCCTAGAAGACATTTATATGTCAAAATTTGTTATTTTGGAAGTATTTTCTAACCATATTGTGTATTTTTGTGTTAAAGAATAGTACAGAGTATTAATTTTGGTGTATGTTTTGGTGTATTTAGCATAAATTAAGTGTACAAAATACTCCAGAATACACCGGGTCTGTTGGGGCACTGAATGACAATCACAAAGCAAATCACTCTATTGACCTCCTTATTTCTCAATGGTGATGTAGTAAAATTCTATTTATCAGATGGACATAACTCACCTCTTCCTTCATCTTGTTAACGAGGTAATTAACCTGCCTCATTAACGAGTCCACTTTAGCGTCTTTGGCATCCCCATCATCTTGTAATGCCAAAGCACGGTGCAATGGGAAGAAACTAAAGTTTTTCTTCAAAAGCTGCAATCAAAATAAAGTTTATAGAATATGGTTGATTGGTTGATTAATTGATTGATTGGTGTTTTACAATGCGCGGGCGATTTCACTTAAATGACAGCTATGTATTCCAACAATAATTGACACTAGAACTACCAAGATGTGAAGGGCTTTCATAATATTGGAAAACTAATTTATTCTCGTGCTTTAAAGTAAAGGCAGCATTGCTACTATCCAAACAAACTGCCCTTAGTCAAAAGGCTTCTAGAGTCAAATGTAGCATTTCTAGAAATGTACATTGTACATATTGATAACACAGAGAAGTGATGATAGTATGACTATGCTTGCAACAGGCTGGCCCTAACCAGATACAGTTTCACTAAGCTTGAAACAGGCTGGCCCTAACCAGAGGCAGTTTTACTATGCTTGAAACAGGCTTACCCTAACCAAGGGCAGTTTGACTAAGCTTGCAACAGGCTGGCCCTTACCAGAGGACAGTTTGACTAAGCTTGAAACAGACTGACCCTTACCAGAGGGCAGTTTGACTAAGCTTGAAACAGACTGACCCTTACCAGAGGGCAGTTTGACTAAACTTGAAACAGACTGACCCTAACCAGAGGGCAATTTGACTATGCTTGAAAAAGGGTGGCCCTAACCAGAGGGCATTTTTGACTGCTTGACACAGACTAGCCCTTACCAGAGGGCAGTTTGACTATGCTTGAAACAGGGTGGCCCTTACTAGAGGGCCCTTGCAAACCACCTGGGTAGACAACATTGAAATGTTTCAGTTGTAATGGAATAGTTACCTGTCTGAAGATGTAGAGCTGTATGGAGCTGTAATCATTAATACGGGTATTGTCCAGGTGCATGAAGAAAAACAGATAGGACCACTGGTGATGCTCCTTCTTGACGTGTTCCTGAAATCCCTGTAACCAGCAAGTCAAGAATGTTATCAGCATCAAAACATGTCAACAAGTTCTCTAGATTTACACACCTACTATCTCTTAGAACTGTCGCAAAGCAGGGTTCGGTAGAACAAAAGTACAGATTGATTGGTTGTATTCAAGGGTATTCCACTTATATGATGACAGATTGTCCACTTCAGACTGTTGTGTGTCTGATTTCGGTAGAAAACTGGGATGAATCCTCTTACCACTTCATGTTGCTTGCTTGCTCTGATGGTGAGCCAATTAATAATAACCATTGTTTAAACTGAATCCATTGTTTCGAAGACAATCAGAGGTTTGTATACTTAATTTCTATTAATAATAGATTACTGAATTTCACTTATTACAAATTGTAGTTCAGAGAGGAGGGGTCTTTGGGTTGAAAATACAGTTATTTATAAAGAAAAAAAAACTGAAAAAATCATATTGAGAGCAGAACGAAGCATTGACTTACCCCAGCATGATGATCAAAATCATAACTACTCCGACTGCAGATGAAACAAACACTAGTCATGTCATTGTCAACTTGCCACTGAAAATAGGTGATAAACAGAAAACTGCATTCAGATTTATTCATTTCAAAATGCTTTTTTATAGTTAATTACAAGTAACAAATTGATATAATACACTGTAGAGGAAATTTAGCTGTCTCTAATCTGTCATTTATCTTAAAGCTGTGTCCATTTATCTCAATTATAGGTCAGATATAATAATCCTTTAGGATCTTATAGTATTTTGGACAGCCTATATTTGTTTGATTGGCGTTTAACGTCATACTCAAGGGTATTTCACTTATATGACGCAGAATGTCCACTTCACACTGTACACAGCCTTATTACAGTGGAAAATTGGAAGGAAACCTAGTAAAAACCACCCCAGCGATTACCGGAGCCACAACATGTGACTCGCTCATATACCTGATGATCGAAAGACGGACTCGAACCCGTGAACGGTAAATCAAACCATGTTCAGTTCAGGAAACGCACTCGCTACCACTGAGCCACGGCCCGGACAGCCTATAGGATAATTTTTTAAAAATCTATAGAATTTAGAAAATCCTATAGGATACCATAGATTGTTTGTTGGTTTGATTCGGTTTGATATCATATTCAAGGGTACTTATATGACAACGGATTGTCCATGTCATTGCCTTAAAAGGGTAGAAAACGTCATAAAAACCACCCCCTGCAATTGCCAGCGCAACACTGATTGACTCACTCATATACCTGAGGGTTACTAGACAGACTCGATCCTGTGGACAGTACATTGATGTAGGATTAGTTAGCGCACTTGCTTACCACACATGCCGAATACCATATAATAATAAAATAGGATTCCTTAGAAAAATTGTTTTGTAAGGGAGAGCAATAGATAGTAAATCATCTTACCTTTGAATCTCTCAACTCAGAGAATGTGTCCACAATGATACCAAAGATAATGTTCAGTCCAATGGTTGTCACCAGAATGAAGAAGGTGACGTTATATACAGCCAGCACCACATGGTATGAGAATGGTTTGTCTACAACCTCACCGATCAAATACTGTAAGACACAAGGTAAACATATCATATCAAGAAAAAACTTTGTTTTAGCGGCATTTAGATTGTTTGTTTGTTTGATTGCTGTTTAACGTCGAACTCAAGGATAGCCCTATTTCACTTATATGACGAGGGATTGTCCATTTCACACTGTACACAGCCTTATTATGGTGGAAAACTGGGAGGAAACCTCGTAAAAACCACCCCCGGAGCCACAACATGTGACTGGCTCATATACCTGATGGTCGAAAGGCGGACTCAAACCCGTGAATGGTAAATCGAATCATGTTCAGTTCAGGAAGTTCACTCGCTACCACTGAGCCGTGGGCTAAGCATTTAAAAGCTGGGATGATAACATAATAAGTAAGACTTTATGGAACCTAGAAAACAGTGCCAGTATCTGCACTGAATAATCCACAAGTTGAAAATCCATAAAGTCTTACCCTGTACTCATTATGTTAAGAATACACCTGTCTTTAGTTACATTTTCTGGAATAATCTTATAATCGGTCCTAACATTTGCATTTGCCACTGATTTTCAGATTTTTTAAATACATAAAACAAATGAGCCGATCTATGAAAAATAAAGAAAATTTCTTTATATACAAACTATGGTGGGACATTCTTTTTGCAATCAGCAGAAAACGCAAATTTAAACGAAAACTTAGGAATTCTATAAATTGGTCCTCCTAAAATATGTTTGCATATTCATGTCCTGCAAAGCACTTTATTTTGGTGGAAGATGTAAATGAGTATGTGAACTTACATTATAAGTGTTCTCAATGAGTCCATGGTGAATCAGCGTGAGGAAACACTGATACATTCTGCCACAATATAATCCATTAGTTGTGTTATACAGCTCACGATAATACGCAAAACTGATCACAGCGTAAATGTAGAAGAGAATCAACCCTAAAATTGCTACCATGACCAATGACAATCCTGGGGAACAGAACAAAGAATTAACAGTCTAGTATTTTTATCAAGTTTCTTTAAGTCGCATTCTCACAGTGCAATTTGTAGCAACTATTTCAGAGGATTTCTGTTATGGGCGAAGTTCTGATTGGTCAACTGTTTTGAACTTCTCCATCGTCCAATTAAAATGCTGCCAATAAGGGGAATCCCCATAAGTTGTGACGACATGAGAATGCGCCTTTAAGGATGGAAAACCCTTTTGAGGTCAAAATTGTTCAGCACTTTTTTTTTTAATTCCTTGTTTATAAGAAAGTTTTCTTTATTCGAAATTGTCTTTCATTTTGTAAAAAAGTTATATAAAAATTTCAGTTTGAAACTAGACACTTGCACACTTGAACAAAGATGTCAAGTGCTTCCATAATGTTGGACATTTAATTTTCCTTTAGTGCTACGAAAAGACAGCTATATTTCTTTGAAATTTCATTGTTTGTTTGCTTGATTGGTGTTTAAGGTTGTACTCAAGGGTATTTCACTTATATGACGATGGATTGTCCACTTCATACTGTACACAGCCTTATTATGGTGGAAAACCAGGAAGAAACCTCGTAAAAACCAACCCCGGGATTGCCAGAGCCAAAACATGTGACTCGCTCATACATGATGTTCCACAGGCAGACTTGAACCAGTGTACGGTAAATCGAAGCAGGTTCAGTTTAGGAAGCGTACTCACTACCACTGAGCCATGGCCGCGGGCCCTCTTTCAAAGTTAAGGAGAACCATTGAAGAATATATATTTTCTGTGTGGGCTCTACTCACCATTTTTAGTGACAGCTCCGATCACCCTACTTAGTAGCTGGTTCATAGAGGCGATGTGTAAAAGATGGAAGGCAAAAAAATAACCGTAGAAAGCTGTGCCAAGAGCTGAGAACACCAGGAAGAGCTGAAAAGTAACCAAAAAAAAAACACAGTTTTTGTCAATTTTCATCCAGAAAATGAACACACAAGCTCAGTTATTGTTACCCTGAAGAGATTTATTAAATACCAGAGATCGTGGAAAATGGATTGTTATCCAATTTTTTATCATACATGTAAGCATTGTTATTCTATCATTTGATCATTTTTTTTTCTCATCAATTGATGGACAGATTGGAATTTTAATTCAGTTATTTATTTGATGTTTCATGGCAATGAGACTTATTAAATCGAAGTAAGCTCAGTTAGAAAGCGCACTCACTACCACTAAGCCAAGGCAAAGGTTTGAAGCTTACCACATAGTAGAGTGTTTTAAAGCTGAGCAGACCAACTTCCAGATGAGATTCTCTATCTTCGTCCTGCCTCATCCAAGCTGATCCCAGGTACTCCGTTTTACCACATAATAATCTGGGAAAACAAACATAGATAAAATAAGGGAAGAAATGACAAACAATAGTTCTTACAAAGTCATCTCCAGCTTTAATCAATTTTAAGTCAGTTCATAGTTTATGCATGTCATCCTTAACACAGATAGGCCTACATGTACGGCCAGAAATTTCACTCAACCTACATCAAACCCAGGGGATATTGAACTTGGACTTTTGGAGAAAGCTATGTCATTCTGTAAGAACTCAAAACGTGTCTGATTTGCGATTGTCCCTTTAATTTAGTCTACATGACTTTACATTTCTCTTCATAATACATGGCGACTTAAGTTAATGCATAGACCAAAGTAAGTTTGAGTATATCTATCTTCTAAGGCACACTCCAATTTTTTATTTTTTTTTATTTTCCCCCAACAAAAATGTTATTTTCAAATAAACACACATGATCTCAAAATTATTGTTTGGGATCAACGTGAGCCAGTAAGAGGCGCAAGGCTATCGCCAGTGTGGTTGAAACCTAGGCAGAGTAGGTCTGTTAGATAACAGGTAGGAGAGGAAGACACAGGTGGAGAGAGAACTTACTTTCTGAATGATCTAGGTAGAGTAGGTCTGTTAGATTACAGGTAGGAGAGGAAGACACAGGTGGAGAGAGAACTTACTTTCTGAGTGATCTAGGTAGAGTGAGTCTGTTAGATAACAGGTGGAGAGAGAACTTACTTTCTGAGCGATCTAGGTAGAGTAGGTCTGTTAGATAACAGGTATGAGAGGAAGACCCAGGTGTAGAGAGAACTTACTTTCTGAGCGATCTAGGTAGAGTAGGCCTGTTAGATAACAGGTAGGAGAGGAAGACACAGGTGGAGAGAGAACTTACTTTCTGAGTGATCTAGGTAGAGTAGGTCTGTTAGATAACAGGTAGGAGAGGAAGACACAGGTGGGGAGAGAACTTACTTTCTGAGTGATCTAGGTAGAGTAGGTGTGTTAGATAACAGGTAGGAGAGGAAGACACAGGTGGCGAGAGAACTTACTTTCTGAGTGATCTAGGTAGAGTAGGTCTGTTAGATAACAGGTAGGAGAGGAAGACACAAGTGGAGAGAGAACTTACTTTCTGAGTGATCTAGGTAGAGTAGGTCTGTTAGATAACAGGTAGGAGAGGAAAACACAGGTGGAGAGAGAACTTACTTTCTGAGTGATCTAGGTAGAGTAGGTCTGCTAGATAACAAATTAGATAGGAAAACACAGGTTGGGGGAGAACTTACTTTCTGAGTGATCTAGGTAGAGTAGGACTTACTTTCTGAGTGATCTAGGTAGAGTAGGTCTGTTAGATAAAATGTAGGAGAGGAAGACACAGGTGGAGAGCAGGTTGTGCAGGCCACTGAGCACATAACGTACGACTTCCACTCCAGCAAACTCGGATGTAGGGACAGTCGCTCCAGCCCTACAAAATAAATATACTTAGATAATGACTGCGTGGCAGAAGGGTCTTGTTTGTACAGGGCCCAAATTCAGCTACTTAAACATTTGTTAAAGCTAAAAAAATATACAAATTTAGGGATTTCTGACACTAGCACAACCAAGATGTGAAGCATTTCCATAATGTTGGAAAGTTAAATTTCCTCCGAGGCCAAGTAAAGATCCAGTGATACTCTGGCCCAAACAAACTGCCCTTAGCCGGAGGGCTCCTGACAAAGAACAAATAATAATATTCACCACCAAATCAGTGACAAAACTGTTTGAAATTCAAAGAGAAACTTCAGACGAATACTTACTGATCAACAATGTATTCTCCGGTAGGGAGTTTGGGTGCTTCATAAGCCACTAGAATCATCAGGCATATAGAGAAACTGACTATCAGCGTGAAGACATTAAACCACCAGCTGAAAAGAACACATATGATTCAATCTATTATTTGATACCTTGTTTAAATGTCTCCCTATTGTTTGTGTGTCTTTGTTGCGGTCACTAATTTGGGATATAGGCCCAACTTCCCTTGGTATTCACTCTCCACTGTGAACATTGAAATGTGTTTCAGCTTTATAAGAGAAATTTTCTCCATTCCATATAAAACAGTTAATAGCAGATTTTGGATAAACGGTATAATATAACAAATAATGTGAGAGACTTTGGGCCAAAACGCAGCTTATAGACTGGTTTACACCCACAACAATTTATATGCACCTCTGCTACAATTTCATCTATACTATAGGGGCCTATAACATTTTGTGGGTGACTGACCAGTCCATAAATGGCCTACAGTCCATTACATTATTTGTAAATTACTGAATGTCCCTTTATGCAGAAGTTTTATATCATTTATGCCTAATACAAGATTTCGAAGTTTCCAGCACCAAAGATAAACTGTATTCATTTTCTCAAATATGTATACTCAAGGATATTTCATTTATATGACAACGGATAATTCATAGGAAACTTTCCCATGATGACCTCAAAGATGAAAAAAAGACAAAATAACACTCACCCGAACATAACAAAGAACTGTAAGAATTTATAAGTCTGTATTTTCTGCTGGTATTTAATGTCCTTGATGATATCGACAGACCACTCCATAAAGTCTCGAATTTTATCACTGGGAGATGACCTGTCAACGCTGTATTTAAACTTATCCTTTATCTCCTCTCGTAAAACATTCTGAAAAAAGAATCACATTTATAACTGAATCTTACTAGGTAGGAGAAAATATTGCTTCATAATGTCTCTTATAAAAGCTGAGAGAACTGTTAAATGTCTCACAACTGGATCATTTTTCTCTTGTTCTATTTGATTAAGGTTTAAACATTTGTGATGAAGATGAAAATTATAGCTGATAAGACCCCATTCAGAACATCTCATACTAATATGACCGTCTACTTGCTTAGAGGCAAGGTCTAGTTATCTTCTTGTGACAGATAAGTTAAACTAGATCAAAGATCGTGGACTTGCTTAGACACAAGGTCTAGAAATCTTCTTGTGACAGCTACTGTAAAACTAGATCAAAGATCGTACACTTGCTTAGACAAAAGGTATAGAAATCTTCTTGTGACAGCTACTGTAAAACTAGATCAAAGATCGTGTACTCGCTTAGACTCAAGGTCTTGAAATCATCTTGTGACAGGTACTGTAAAACTAGAACAAAGATCGCGTACTTGCTTAGACCCAAGGCCTAGTTACCTTCGTGTGACAGGTACTGTAAAACTAGATCAAAGATCATGTACTTGCTTAGTCCCAAGGTCTAGAAATCTTCTCTATCACAGGTAACGTAACACATCAAAGATTCATCACACTCACCTTGTCCTTAACTTGAAAGTAGACTTTCTGTAGTGTATCATCTTTCAGTACCTCCACAGAGAGGGTGCTGCTGTCATAGAACCCCCACACTGTCTCGTCCACAGGGGTCTTCTGGAAACCTACAATACATCCGCTGTTAGTCCCAGTCACTTATTATCAGAGTCAATCACTAACACATGTCTTTTCACGTCATGATTATTTGCTAGATTGGGGTTTAATGGTGTGCTTAAGGTTATTTCACTCATATGATGGTGTGTCATCTTTTACATGTAAAAATCTTCACAAACTCTCACACACTGATTGGGGAAATAAGGATGTTGAAAATTTACCATTGGTCAACACTTCAAGTCAAATTCTTCTGATTGGGAGATTTTTATACAAAATTTATAAAAAACATATTATTATAAAAGACGAAAAATTTAAAACAAAATAATTAAAGGGCATAAAATGATTTGTTTGCTTGATTGGGGTTTAACGTCGTACCCACGGTAATGACGTCGGATTGTACACTTCACACTGTTACGTGCCTAATTACCGTGGAAAATTGAGAAGAAACTTTGTTAAAACCACCCCCCACTTTCAGGAGCCACATCATGTGACTCACTCATATACCTGACTTCCGGTTTGGAGATTATGATAAAAATGTTATTAAATATATCATCACACTTATATAAGACTGCCAATTGTTAAACAATACAATTGAAAGGCAATTAGGTTGATATTATGGTTTATGTATGAAGAGATTGTTTGTTTGATTGGTGTTTAACGTCATACTCACTTATATGACAACAAATTGTCCATTTCACACTGTACACAGCCTTATTACGGCGGAAAATCGGGAGGAAACCTCTTAAAAACCACCCCTGCGATTGCTGGAGCCCCAACATGTGACTCCCTCATATACCTGATGGTCGAAAGGTGGACTCGAACCCGTGAACGGTAAATTGAAGCATGTTCAGTTCTGGAAGCGCACTCGCTGCCCCATTCATTACTTATATAAGATGGCCAATTCTTAATCAAGATAATTGAAGGGCATAAAATGAAGACAATCCACATGGATGTTAGTTATGGTATGAGGACAAAATGTACCTGTTTTGTTGATAACCCCCTCCTCATCCAGGTCCATCATTCGATAGAGTATGTGGAAATACAGAAAGCCCACTATCTCGGCCTCCTGACGTAACTCCAGGGCAGTTGCACTCTTGGCCTCTTTACCCTGAATACGCTGCAACAGGAAAAACAAAAGTTAAAACAAATGGACAAACTTTCATCGAAAGGGGATTTGAAAAGACCATCGATAATAATGAGGAAATTTTATTTTTTTAATTAATAAAATTTATCTTCAAGAAATGTAAACCAAGGAACAAGTTCATATACAAGCAGGTTCAGTTTCATATTAAATACAGATGCGAAACAAATCTGGTAAATTTAGCTAATACTGATTTAGGATTGGCCAGTGACCTTAATGGGAGATTAATATGCTACTCATTAAGCAGGCAGTGCTACCTTTGTCATTGACTTACAATAGCATGATTTTATTGTTTGTTTGTTTGTTTGATTGGGGTCTAACGTCGTACTCAAGGGTATTTCGCCCAATGGGTGAAAGCAACCACCCTTGACACCACTGGCAACCGACAAAGACAGGACGGTACAAATACAGGACGACAACAACTTGAACAGGACGTGATACAGACACAACAATAAGATCGGCTTCCTGTTCCCCTTTAGCTCTGAGAGCACCAGGACTACATGAAGCTCCTTCCAACCGCCCGCAGCGCTATTTTAATATGCTAACACTTTAACATGTTAGCCAATGACCTAGGTAGCATTGCCTGTTATATGAGTACCAGATTTATCTCCCTTTTTGTTTCGTCACTGGCAAACCCTGTTTGAGCAACCTTTATTTACAGACAATCATTAGGATAATAAGGCAGGTTAAGAATCAGGGTTTAGCCTGGGTTACTTCATGAATTTTACCCCGCAATATTTAGCTGCGAGAAATGACAAACCTAGACTGAAATAGAGAAAATCTTGTTGTTTACCTGTAATTCATGATAGCACTGTGACATCACACCAAAGATAGCCTCTTTATCTAATGTCTCCATCACCTCCTAGAGAAAACACAAATATTACATTCAATATTTCGGCAACAAGAATATATATTTTTTCATTTTTGAGAAAGAAAATTTTGCATGCCTCCAGTGGGTTTCAAAATCGAGTCTGAGGATATATTTAGGCAGTTTCACGAGTTCGGTTAGCACTGGTACTATGATAATACATGGATACAACATTATAATACATTATTAATTGTCACAATACAGTATTATGTCCTGTCTCTGTAATGATTTAACAAGTTTTATGCCATGCTTACGGCTGTGTCACTTATTCTATGACAGTGAATTCCAACAAGACTTGACACTGGCACAACCAAGATGTGAAGTGTCAGTTTTTACAATGTTGGAAAGTTAGTTTTCCTCCAGTGCTCGGTAAAGACAGCATTGTAACTTCAAACAAATGGCCTTTAGCCAGAGGGCTTTTGACATTGAGTGTTATTCGTGGATTATTCAATGTTAAATCTTGAGGCAATTAACTCTCGATTGATAGCAATGAATCAGGTGCCTGGTCCCTTCTAGGGCTATTAAACTGAATCCATTATTAGCTGATGTCCAGTCTATCTCTAATCCGCCATGAGATGTTGTCACAGCATGTTGAAGGTCTATCTCTTATCCCCTTTTAGAGATTTAAATTGGTGTTGGAGAATTAAGCGCCTTCGAATAACTGGCCCGCTCTAGAAATGTAACTTTTTCTTAACATTATTTTACTGCACAGTCAACTGGCCCGCCCTAGAACTCTAACTTTTTCTTAACCCTATTTTACTGCACGGTTTCTATCTTTCAGGACCAGGCATCATTTATGGGTAAATTACCTTAGCCACATTGAAGACTTTCACGGTGTCATCTTTGGGTCGACCTTTGTTCTCCTCCATTAGTGACATCATCAAATATCCAATTGTTTTCTTCAAACCATAAATCTAATAAGACGAAAAATTAACTCATTAAAAAAGTATATGAACAATAACATTTTATAAAGAAAAAAAACATTTATCTGAAGCATTAAATTATTAAAGATATTAATATCACTATACGTAACCTAGGATTAGTATAGTGGGATAAGAAACATTACTTTCACAACACAGAGCAAATTGCGGAGCGGCCATCAGATCTTGGCAGAATCGCTGTTATCATGATCATGATGAGTAGGTGAAAATTCATGCTCGAATTCAGCTCTACAATAATTCGTATTTGCCACTAACCTTTCTGAGTTTCTGGCACTATTAATTGTGTAATCTCTGTTACTTCAATTTTTCTTGGTTTGAAAATCTCACTTCAGCGAGTCGGACATTTGTAAGGTGTATTCAAACAGAGACTGTCCAGTTCTTGCATGTACAATTAGTTTATTTACCAGGAATGATTCACTTTAATATGATTATTTTGTGTTCAAATTGTTTGTGTCCACTTTACACTGTGTTTAAAACTTACTGTGTTCAAACAACTGTCAATTTTTTTTGTACCCACGTTACACTGTATTTGATTTAGATTCCTAACAGATTATGGTGACATTAGTTTAGGGGTTTCCTTACCTCTTTGACTGAGCAGCCCTTAAACTGTGTGGAGCGGAGTATATGGTTGATATAATCACACAGTTTGTTGTCAAACACATTCACCTGGTTCTTAGAGTTACCCTACAAAGAAGTCAAAAGTCATTGCTATATTAAAATTTGTATATTTACACCTGGGATTTGATGACAAAATACAATACATAGATAAGTGCTCAT
>JARFOD010133627.1:0-13612 GCA_031763545.1 Mopalia muscosa
TTACGATCGACCAAGGAAGCCGAGGGAGTATTCTGCAGGGCCATGGCCCACCCGCTCCCTCACGGGGCAGAAGTGAACATGGGGCTACGTAGACCACGCAGCAACATGGGTTTCCAATGAGTAGCAATCAACATATGCTACCTAGATTACTCGGTCACCTGGGTTTCTACAGAGTATCAGTAAACACGGGTTACCTAGGCCACTCGGTCACCAGGGTTCCAACAGAGTAACAGTAAACACGGGCTACCTAGGTCACTCCGTCACCTGGGTTTCTATGGAGTTACAGTAAACACGGGTTACCAAGACAACTCGGTCATCTGGGTGTCTACTGAGTAGCAGTAAACATGGGCTACCAAGGCTACTCGGTCACCTGGGCTTCTACATAGTAGCAGTCAACAACGGCTACCTAGACCACTCGGTCACCTAGGTTTCTACGGCGTAGCAGTAAACATGGGCTACCAAGGCAATTCGGTTACCTGGCCTTCTATGAAGTAACAGTTAAAACGGGCTTCCAAGGCAACTTGGCAACATGTGTATCTACGGAGTAGCAGAAAACTGACTACCTAGAACAGTTTCTAATGAGCATTTAGTAGAGTTATCAAATTGCCGGCATAGTTAATGTTATTTCGCTCATATGACGGTAGGCCAGCCAAATGGTTGAAGGAAACCACAATCGGCACCAATGACAACAAACGGAAACAAACCGCAGGACACAATAAAAACTTCCGAAACAGATCGGCTTGATGTTTCCTCTTAGCTGGAGATAACCCGATCAGTTATCTGAAGTGTTTCTTTAAACGTTGCTCATCCACAGGCGCTGTGAAAATAGGGCAAGTGCATCGGAAGCTATCGAGTTTTACACACCCGCGTTATGGACTTTCTGGCAATATAAAACTAATATTTCTTTAAAATAACCACAATGCTACAGGGGTGTTGATGAATTAAAATCGATGACTCATCTGAAAAAGAAAAAAAAACTGCCATCGACAAGTTTTTTAACTGAGATTTGTATACAAAAAAGAGCCTACAACGGATCCGAATGCAAGCTGTTATCACCTATACAGTAATTTAAGACACTTCATGGAAAGCTGAAATTTAATTGCACATCGGTGTTGCTAAAACGAGTAGTTAAGAGCTACTGCTCGGTTAGATTATATTGTGAAAAGACAAAACGGCTAAACGAAACAGTTCACTTTAAGACCGAATGCGTTTCATGACAAACATAAAGGACATTACCTTAAGAGCGGAGCAAACACCAACTAATTCATGGGAAACAAAAATATGCTTCAAAGTACAACGAATGGAATCGGTACGATTTCCTCCAAAGTTACAAATTAGTACAAACTAGTGATTTTTATGCTTGAAAATGATGCTTCTAAGGAATGGTTTAATAATATTGCCCAAAAGACGTCAAATATTGATGAAAGCAATACAGATGACAATCCTTTTTTTTCCAACAAAAACGTTTTACCAAGCACAACCAAAAAAAATATACCCTGGTTTATCATGTAAGTCATCAGACAAGGTGAGAATTTATCCCCCATTTTATTTTTTAGAAGGAATTAAAATTGACATAGAAATAGAAAATCATGCTATCATACTATTTTTGAAGTTAAGGAATATTATCCTTCCTGCCAATATACAGAAACTTAAACAAGCTTATCTTGTTTTTCGGAATGGTGGCTTTGGTCTACTATATTAAATTTTTGCATTTAATGTCTGTATTGCTTTATGCTGATTGCACGGCTAAACTTTCAGAGAATCCTTCTTATTTCCACAACGCTTTTGATGCCTTCACTCAAAATTGTAATGATTCGAACGTGGAAGTAAAATAAGATAATAACGACGTTTATATAAAGAACAAACAAATAAAGTTTTACACTTACTGCTACAACATATACGATACTTGAATCTCATTTTTGATTCCTAAGAAGAACAACTTTACGATTTTGCAAATATCCCTTTGTATCTGCATATGG
Source organism: Mopalia muscosa (assembly GCA_031763545.1). NCBI lineage: Eukaryota > Metazoa > Mollusca > Polyplacophora > Chitonida > Mopaliidae > Mopalia > Mopalia muscosa. Next base: position 1,980 of record JARFOD010133627.1, read on the forward strand.
TATAGGGAGGTTTCAAGAAAGTATCTGGATATGAAATAGGAAAGTTTCAAGAAAGTATGTGGATATGAGATAGGGAAGGTTCAAGAAAGTATGTGGATATGAGATAGGGAGGTTTCAAGTAAGTATCTGCATATGAGATAGGGAGGTTTCAAGAAAGTATTTGGATATGAGATAGGGAGGTTTTAAGATAGTAAAATAACATAAGTGCATACATCTTTCATGTGTCCTATTTATGGTGAAGTTGAAACATTTCCAATTCTGTTTACGATTCAGCGAAAAATACTGATCTTTTGGGGAAAGTTAACTCTTAAAAATGTCATACCTACACTATACAAGAATTATATGTAAATATGATTCGTAAATATACAAATAAGCCGTGAGTGGCTTCATCGTGTGAACACTTTAATGGAGATCTCCGGTCTAAGTGACTTTGGTATATCCAGAAGGTTATTAAAAAAATGGTTTTCAAATTCAAATATCGCAAGTAGCGTGCGGTAATTAAAAGTAAACTATAGTTCAACTGGACTTTTAACCCATACGGTGCATCGACCCTTATGGCAAAGTTCAGCCATTAATCATCGTTTAAATGGCCGTCATCCATGGTGGGTTTTCTCATAGGAATAGGGTACTAGAAAGAGAGGCGGTATTCGAGACTGGTTCGAAATCTCAGGTTTACTGCTGGAGATAGACACGGAGGCTCGCATGGTCCCTGTATTGTTATAACGTTTACAGCATGACTGAAAATGCCCAGCAGTTTTTACAACTGGATATAGTATCGTATTCTTTGTAACTTTCTTATTGAAGAAATGACACCATTGTTCGCCTTTTCTGTCTGAACCTTGAATCGAATTATCTCTAATCAACCTCGGCTACGCCTACTGCCGTACGTTCTCGTTTTCTTTATTTTCTCTGGCTCACATATCGAAGGGAATTGTCTTTGGCGACACGGATCACTGAGTGTACCCATCCTCAGTTGTCTTCGACCAATAAATATGTGGCCATTTTTCTCCTATTTTCTAAAGTAGTTAAATATAAAATTTGCATGCCTCTACAGTTTCTTTATAGATATGTTTATGGTCAACACTATAAATAATAATAAGCAATCCATTTACATGTTAAGGTGTCTTTTGTACATCATAATCATAATTGCCCGGTTTACTTTGAAGTATATATTGTACCGACTATAGTTTCTCTCATGGTATATATTCTTTAAACCAAACACAATTTCTAAAGAACTGTCCCGCGTAACAACCCCGGAATGTGTGAGTGCTTCTCTCCCAGAGGTTACGCTTTAACGAACTTCAAGATTATTGCGGAAGCAGCGAGTCATGTCGAAAAAGTGAATAGTTTATTTCATTCGATTGCAGTTTACTGTATATAATAATGCACGGATCGAAGCGCAGTACCCGGTAAATCATTTTCACACACTGGCGAACACTCAAACACATTTATGAGAACTACACTAACAAACCTACGAGCTTGCTGACAAGCTGATCCGCCAATCAACAGATTACTGTTAAAATGAAACATTCAGTTGTTGTCCAGTCGGTTATTAGCTAATTGCTAAATAGATGTTACCCATAACATATGGAGATAACGATAGTATCAAGTTAATCTGGCAAATAAGACGATTAGTCAGTTTGAACTGATCGACATACCTCTGCCAGACAAACGTAAATATGCCAGACATCATGGGAAATTAAAACTTACATTATGGGAAATGATAACAGATAGTAAAGGATATTATAAACGTTATTATGGGAAATAATGTCATACAGCATGAGAAATTAAATCAGACAACATGGGAAATTATTAGACAGTATGGGGTATAACGACAAACAGTTTTGGAAAGTAACAGACTCTTTGAGAAATCATTACAGACAGTATGGAAATTACTACAGAATGTATGGGAAATGAAAACGGACAGTACAGGAATTTTTACATAGACTCAAGAAAATTATGACAGACAATATGGGAAATTATCTCAAATAGTATGAGAACTTATTACAGACAGTATGTGAATTTCTACATACAGTATGGGAATTTCTACACACAGTATGGGAATAACTACAGACAGTATGGGAAATTAGTACAGGCAGGGTGAGAATTATTACAGAGAGTATGAGAAATTATGACAGATAATATAAGGAATAATAACAGACAAAATTACAAATCAAAAAATAAAGTATCGGAAAATATTACGGCATTACCGGCATTATTACAGAGAATATGGGAAGTTATAACAGACAATCTGAGAAATTATTACAGACAGTATTGAAATTACTACAGAGAGTATGGGAAACAAAAACAGACCGTATGGAAAACTATTACCGGCTGAATGGGTATCATTACAGAGTATGTGCAATTATAATAGATAGTATAGGAAATAAATACATACAATATGGGAAATATAACATACAATATGGGAAATTTCTACAGCAGCATGGTAATAAATACAGAGAGTATGGAAAATTATTACAGACAGCATGGGAATTACTACACGTGAAATTACAACATACAACATGGTACATCATTAAAGATAGTATGGACGTTATTACAAACAGTATGAACATTATTACAGAGAGTATTACGTAATAACAGATAGTATGAGAAATTATAACAGTCGGTATGGAAAATTATTACAGAGAGTATGAAAAATTATGCACACTGATGCTGGTTAAAGACATTCAATGCAAGAAAGTACAAAGGGAATTAACTTAATTCCGTAAATCGAACGAAAAATTTCAGACACTATAAAACAAGTTGTACAATTTAGAAATGAAACCCGATCCATTGGCTCAACATATTGAACTTTTCCCGCAACAACAGTACTATAAACTGTTCTGATTTTATTTTGCACAATAGGAAAATTAATTGGCATGTCCATTATTCGTCCAGCTAAATTTGTTGCACTGAGCAAAGATGACAATCAGAATGCAGTTACTATGAAATTCGGCGGTTGGTCGGTGTTTGTAAGACAATTATCTGTGCTAAATGCTAATTACCGATTCAATGTGATAATTATCGCCTGTCACAGTTAATGCTGCAATATTTATTCAAATGAAACATTTTGGAAATACACTTATCTTAAATCCACCGAGTTCAAGCGTGTACGATAAAAAGCAATTATAGTCAATTTATATTAATAGTTAAATAAAATTATTACAATGAATTAAGATTCGGGCGGGGTGGTTGGAGGGAGCTTTCTGTTGTCTTGTGGTTTCGGACCTAAGGAGGAACAGGAAGCCGATATGTTTGTGATGTCTTTGCATTGTCCTGTGAGTGTCCTGAATTTGTCCTGTGGTGTTTTTGTTTGTTGCCAGTGGTGTCATGGATGGTTTTTTTCCGTTTGGGCTGGCACACCGCCATGTGGGTAAAGAACGGCGTTAAACCCCAATCAAACAAACAATCAATTACGATTCGGGAATCTCACACATCGCCTTTCTAAATACTACAATGATACAATTCCATTTCAGCAGTTAGTATTGTACAAAACATTTATACAAACAGGATTATCGAATTCCAACTCAGAGTGATTATATAGCAGACTATTTACAAGTATCTAAGCTTCTTTAGATTGTGAGAGATCAGTTTTTTTGCTGGAATCAATTTAACCCGATTTGTTAGGTCATACTTTAGCCCTTAGCATGTTCTAACGGGTATGCGCAAGGGCCATTGTCGACAGTGGTGAATATAACACGCCTCAGGTCGTTTTTTTAGCGGAGCTTATAGATTATATTTTTCTAAAAGGACAAAAGCCAGTAAGCCACATAAGGTTAGGCATTTTTATAAACACAATTTATATCCAACACCTATTTTGATACCAGTACGCATATAATTAAATCAACACCAATTCTCCATGTACGAACAGTATAGCCTCAAACCTTTATAAACAAAATTTAATCACCTTGGTCCAGCCATATTGAATAACTCATTTAAAGCTTTTCTATGAATTATTTTGTATTGTTTTAATACGGGTATATTGCAAGGGGCGATATGGATTTGTTTTGTTGCTTTTAATTCCCAAAACAACATAGAACTAAGTCTAAAGCAGTCTTAGAAACTGTGATAATAAATATTACTCCCGCCTTGAGGCTAAATGGTTCGAAATTCTCCACTAATCTACTAAGCAGCTTAACTCCCTTTCTACTATATATATCTGTATTCATATGGACTTGTTTCCGAAATAAAACTATTATTATTATTATTATTATTATTATTATTATTATTATTATTATTATTAATGGGGTTCTTTGTTCTCTAACTATTATTACCGTAAAATCTCAAAACTTATCAGAATTAATGGAAACAAACAAGTCCATGCTAGTACGAAAGCCCACGTGTTCATATGGCTTTCGAATGGTTCCCTCCACCCTGCAAAAACGGGGCATGTTTTAATATATTTCGTGAGCTCCTGGGACTGGCTTGTATCTGGCTTCACATCTCCGATTAACCTGATAGGGTGTGGCTACACGAATTGCCCTTACCCTTGAACTCTATAAAACCCTGTTGTATTGTTACGCTGTTGTTCTATAGACATACTGGCGACTCTTGATCATAGCAGAGAACCGGTCAACCGTGCATCGCGATAATGGTCGAACACCCTGTGCCAAGCCTTGCATGCATAATCATGTACAAAACAAATCACCCAGTTCATGGAACGCTGACTATGGAAATCTGGAAGGTTTCTACGCCCCTCCTACGTAAAGCATACGTGAAGCTACACACCAAATCGAAGGCAACACACACTGCACGTTGAAATATCAACCTAATACAATGAAAACTTCGTTTTACAGGCAACTTGTTAAGATAAGACACGCGTGTCCGTCGTATTCACAGAGTATGCCTATCTATAAATCTACAAACGTAATCAACTGTATTGTCATTCCTGCCTCTTTCAAAACCTCATTGCAGAGGTATTATGAATGACAGTTTAATCAGATCTTTACCGGGAAAAACAGCTTCCTCGTATCGTGTTAATTTGTGTGAAAAAAATATATACTGAAACGACTTCAATTCCGCGGTTTTTAGAGCCACTCTGAGAAAAGATGCTGATGAATTTGATCAATTCATTATAAAGCATGTTGTGAAGATGCGCGACCTCCGCCCCTCCCACCCCTCTTCCTCTTCGCACACACACGCAGACACACACACACACACATTCCAGAGGTAAGTGAAACAAGGTTTGCTATATGTTTGTTCTAGATGGAAATCATATATGCAACAACAAATATTTCTGGGGTTGAAGTTAAAGAAGAGTAAAGAAAATTTCGCCTGCATGGCTTAGCGTTAAACTTTGTTTCTCAAACATGTAGATTCCCGCTATTTATTCATCTAGAATTTATAAGGATAGAAGTAAAGAGAGTGTAACTTCTGGTTTCATCTGATCGATGACGCCCCCAAGTTTAACCTCTGTCACTGCTTCTATGTACAACATAAAGTATCAAAAGAAACGTAAGAAAAAAAAACAGAAATCTCTTAAATACGTCAAGAAGGGTTAAAGAAATCTTTTTAGTCTCACATACGTTCCGATTATCGTCCACCAACCAAATTGGCACACATCCTCGGGTCAAAAAGAATTTTGTGTGTTCACATTGCTCCTCAGAGTGTGTCGAGATTCACAATTGGTACATTTTTGACTACAGGAAAATAGAACTTCGCACTCTGTGCTACAATTAATGACACTAGTTTATTTTCCTCGACAAACAAAATTTACATATAATTAGAATATGACTTGTTCGCCTGTATGCGTGTTATGGAAAGTATAAGTATATTTACAGATTCACATATTAAAGCGAGAACCGTCTCCTTAAAGAATGGAATAGGTAAAGGGACATAACCGATGCCTTCTCTCTACGTTGCTCACTCGAAATTTAGACGGACTTTTTAGAATTATCGGTTAAAAAAAAAAGAGAAGATATAATTTAATTCTAAAATTAACTTTGAATATATTGCCAGGGTGCTTTCGAAATGAAAGGAGTATTCGATCCCGATACGTATAAAAAGTGATCTTTGAAACTGTGCAGATTTCTTAAAACTAGTTGTTTCGCCTATATTTTTGTTGTCTATTTATAAAACTAGCTAAATACTAGTTAAAACTTACAATCATACGTTTAAAACTAATTATCATACATAAAATCAAAATTCAGAAGCTAGTGCGCTTAACTTGGTAACTATATTACATGATTTGGTATGTTCTGTTGGTTTGGCGGAAGTTTGGTCATGTCCAAAAGAGGGTTAAATTAGTCGGTTTTTACGTCTATTCAAAGACAGTCGTGGTAAAAGTTGTATACCAGGACAAAATATCATTTTGTAATCATTTCTCAATAATATAATGGGTTTTGTTTTGAAATGATAAAACTTGATTTTATCAACACATCGAGTTGTGTCAAATACTATACAATCAAATGTTTTATGAAATTTGGAATTGCATTTTTAATGCTTTCCAGACTAGGGATAATCTTATTACTTTCTCTTATACGCTTAATCTATTGATAGTATATTCCTGGTTGATGCGTGGTGCTTAATGTTGATCAGAATGAATGCAGCTTGAAAAATTACCTACATATTAAATTTTGTTTGTTTGATTGGTGTTTAACGTCGTACTCAAGGGTTTTTCACTTATATGACGACCAACACAAATACAGAACATCAATCTGCAAAAACTGCTTCCCGTTATCCTTTAGCTCTGCAAACATCAGGGCAACAGAAAGCAACCTCTTTTCTCGCCTCTTACGATCGACCGAGGAAGCCGAGGGAATAGTCTGCAGCGTCATGGCCCACCCGCTCCCTCACAGGGCCCTACATATTACAAGGTATTACAACAAATCTATGGATGAATATGACAATGGGCAACAAAGCCCAAGTTAAAAAACAATCTTCTTAGCAACACAGAACATTTTGTTTGGGTAAACTTTAATGAGATTGTATACAATAAGAGATATATTCACCGAATACCTCGAGCAAATACAATTCTAACCCAAAAAGTATTTTGCAAAAAAAAAAACCCAAAAAACAAGACAGATAAATCAACAAACTAGAGCAACGTGAAGATAACATAATACGCCTGTCCGCTATAACCCAAACTATATGACTTAACCGTATACAAAAGACAGATTCCAGAAAGCAAATTTAAAAAAACTCAACATTTTTTTATTTGTATATATTAAGACATATTGAATTCGGGCAATATAATTATCATCAGGTTATAAATTTCATACAGACGATGGTGTGACAAAGGTGTGACAAAAAATCGGGCTAGATATTAAGCAGAAATTAATTGATCCATCAGATTACTGCTTTTACGATATCTTCTTATGTAGATTACGCTCACCATCAAACCTAATCTTCGCCTACGTAGGTTATATCTACTGAGTAGTTAAGAAAAAAATCGCACAACATCAAAGCAATGTAGTGAGCGAAAACGAATCGACCAATCAGATTGCAGTGTAGTAATTAATTTTGCCCCGGTTTCGCTTACTTTCGAACTTGACCTTCATCTTCATAGGTTCTTATCATGAGTATACATTTGAAAAGAAACGACAACATTTAACCAAGATATGGAGAGGAAATGAATTGACCAATCAGATTACATCATGGCTCCTTATTATGCACGGATTACGCTCAGTATCGATCTTGACCTTCCTTCGTCTTCACAAGTTATAGCTACTGGCTTTGGGTTTTTTTAAAAATCGGATAAATTTTAAGCAAGATATTAATCGGAAACTGTCAGAAATATATAGAGTGCAAACGAAGGGACCAATCAGATAGCACAATACATAGGGCTTATTCCTTCGTCTTGTCCTACGTCCCACCTATCTCAACCCATGGCGGAGTTTATAAATTGATCTGCCGCTATGACCAGCCTCTCATAAAATATATCTGTTTTTTAATTTTTTTTTTATTCATACCGTAGACATGGTACCAATAACTTAACTCCTACTTTGTTTTCTGACGTTTAAACTTAGTTTTATTTGAATTTCTCACCTGAATTTATAGGTTCAAGTTTTGTTTTTTAATGTTACAGAAATAGGATATTACATTGGTGTAAAATATAAGAGAACAGTGTCACAAGAGTACATGTAATGTATGTGGCTGAATGTTCACGTTAACCATATAGCAGATATATTTTGTTATAGAATAAGTTTTGTCTATACTTCCAACAGCTTCACCTATCTGAATCAATGTAATAAGCAATTCTTTCTACTGGGTAATGTTGAGCTGAGAATATCTGAAAATTGGTTTATGTTAGTATTTTCCCACCATTCTGTTTGGTTTGTAAAGAAACCATTTGCTAATCAACATTATTGCGTTCATTGCCTCGTCTCTACAGTGTTTTGATCCAAACAATATGACTCCTTATGTAAGAGATATATACAAAAAGTTTGTTGCCAATATTCTGTTGTATATTGAAACTAATCTGACAAGTAAGGATCTTATTTTGAAACTACATGTTTTGTCAGCAAATTATCCTCAACAGATTTATATTTGTGACTAGGCTTATGCCCGGACTACAGAAGATGACGTCACATATTTTATTGAAGATGTTATTAGTAAGCAAATCATCTTTAACAGATTTATATTTGTGACTAGGCTAATGCCCGGACTACAGAAGATGACGTCACATATTTTATTGAAGATTTTATTAGTAGGCAAATCATCTTTAACAGATTTATATTTGTGACTAAGCTAATGCCCGGACTACAGAAGATGATGTCACATATTTTATTGAAGATGTTATTTGTCAGCAAATCATCCTTAACACATATTTATAGATTTATATTTGTGACTAGGCTTATGCCCGGGGCTACAGAAGATGACGTCAGATATTTCATCAAAGGCGTTATTAGTAAGCAAATCATCTTAGACAGATTTAGAAAATTCTTAATTATTCACATCAAATGACAATTTTAAAAATTTCAGCCTTCAACTGCCATGGAATTGAATCCCGTGTGCCTAAAGTTCGTTATCTGTGTGGCAAATGTGATATCTGGTTTTTACAAGAACACTGGTTAACTGATCAGAATCTTCCCATTTTAGACAATATTTATTATAAGTTTTACGCGATGGGCATTTTATCTGTGGTCAGCAGCAAATAAATGATAGCGGTTCTACCATTAACCGGGTTGGCAGCTCTGTGGAGTAAGCTACTTGGGACCTCCATTAAAGCCATTGATTATAATGATGATACAATTTTTGGTTGTGAAGTAATGAGGGCTCTGGTGCTAATTCTTTATTTTTAAATGTATATATGCCATTTGACTGTCAAGATAATTATGACTTATTTGTCAATTATCTTGACAAAATACACTCTATTGTGGAAGATTCTAGTTTATCTAATATTTAGACTGGAATACTAATATAAAATTTAAGTCGCGGTTTGGAAAGGATTTGCTTGATTTCGTTAACGAATTCCGGTACCTGATATGTGACTGAGTAATTCGGTATGGACAATGATGTTTATACTCATGTTAGTCATGCACATGGCACAGTCTCATTGGTAGACCATTGTGTATCAACTCATTCTGCTCACACTGTCTTATCTAATTCTAATTTTAGAATTATGTATAACTGTGTATGTTCTGACATAACTTTACTTTTTTATATGGATTTGTCTGTCTGCCTACATTTTCCCAAACGGCGAAGAATCGGGAATATGACAAGAAATTTGTAAAATGGTCATCATTAAGTCATACTGATACTTATTCATCCACCGAAGCTTCGAATGTCCCTCTGAACAATATTAACTTTCCCGATGCTGTTTATTGTCATAACATAAATTGTAATTGTGAAGAACAGACAAAAGATAAATATATTTTTAACGATATTATTAATTCTCTATGTAAATGTAGTGAGGACCATTTGACACGGTCCAAACATTGTAAATACCTAATACCTGGATGGAATCAGTATGCATCAGAGTTGTACACTGTATCTAGGGAATCATATTTTCTATGGGATTGTAATGGTAGGCCAAGAACTGGTCCATTATTTCATAATATTCGTAATTCAAGAGCAAACTTCAAATATATTCTGAGAAACTGTAGAAAGAACAAATCAACGCGGCTAATCTTGTCAGGGCATTCTCTGACAAGGAATATAATTCTTTTTGGCAGTGTGAAAAAATAAATACATAAATAAAAGAGTTAATTATTATGGTTGAGTTGATATAGCTAACATGTGGAAAGATCATTTTTATGATCTGTTGAATTGTGTTTCTAGCCAGTACTGTAAGGCTGAGATAGAAGAAATTTTGTGTACTATAGAAGACAAAGTCACACCTTTTCCTGTGGATGAAATTGAAATTGTAATTTCAATTTAAAAATGTGGCGAATCTGGAGGTATTGATCATTTTTCAGCTGAACATATAAAATATATTCAAATATGATATAAATTGTTTGTTGTATCATGGGTATGTTCCACAAAAAGTAACTCAGGTAATCATAGTTCCATTAGTTAAATCCAAAACAGGTGATCGCTCTAGTCCTGATAATTAGAGACCTATTGTGTTAACAACAATTCTGTCTTAAATATTAGAGGGGTTGATGCTTAATCGCTGCACAGAAATACTGTTTCAAGATATTCAATTTAAAAAAGCGCATTCCACAGACCTCTGCTTGTTTGTGTTCAAAGAAATTGTTAATCTTTATATAGCTAATGCATGGTAGCCCTATCTTTGTTTTCTTTTTGGACACAAGAAAGGTGTTTGACGAGTCAACCACTGGGTTCTTTTTAAAAAATGAATTGATAAAGGTGTACCTCTGGTCCTTATTCGACTACTCATTGATTGGTATGGCAAACAGCTATTTTGCGTTCAATTGGACGACATAGTTTCCTCTCCTTTTTTGCTCAGTTATGGTGTTAGATAGGTAGGAGTTATGCCCCCTTTCATCTACATTGTGTACACATATGACCTTGCGACTAAGCTCAACTCGGCTCATGCTGGTTGTAAAGTGAAAGGAATAGTCATTCAATAATTTCAGTTTTGTTAACGAAATGACTCTTGTAGCACCGTCACAAACAGGTCTTAAGCGACTTTTATCGATATTTGACAATTTTTGCAAGTCATCATGATAAAATTTATAATCTTAAGAAATCTGTTTACAGTATGTTTTTAGTTCAAAGAATATACTTTATGATACGTTACCAGTGATTTCATTATCATGAGTTAATCTGTGAGCAGACCAGCGATGATTTTTGAAAAAGTGCCCCCTAGCGAGACATAGAGAAACCTCGAAGGACATGAATTGGATGTGGAATTATGGGTATATTATGCTAACGCTGCTGCTACCGCTTTTCAAACTTTATATTTTACCCATAATGCATCAGTGGATTCTGAAATTCAAACTGCGTGAAACAAACGAAATCCACCATATCTTGCGCAATGACTCATATGGCAGTATTAAAGTCCACAGAAAGTCACAATGCCGTTGGGACTGGGTAATGGCTGGTTTCATACGTCTCCTTGATAGACTTCTGATATTACTTATTAATTAGAGTTTAACCATCATACAGAACAATATATGGTCAGACATGTGATAATATAAACAGTATGAGGAAACAAGAGATCCATGAATGGATCTTGACGCCCACACTGTTAAGATAGTTTGAAGAGAAGAGTCTAAGAGGGGACA
>JARFOD010133638.1:0-13611 GCA_031763545.1 Mopalia muscosa
ATTAAAAACTTAGATAAAGAAAGATACACAGGTGTAACAATGGGTGTGGGCTCTCGCAGCGTTGATCACATGGCTCTTGTTAATGATCAAACTAAAGGTATTGGTTGCTATACAAATAGTAGTTTAACACATACACAGGTTCTGGCTAAAGATAATAAGGCCTCATGTGTTAATGATGGCAATGTAAATTTAGATGACCATGGCTACGATGTTGGTGCACATGTCAGTGACCTTATCAGTGATGTTAATAGAGCTCTTAAAAATGTTACTGATCATGTAAATGATGCAAATGTACATATGCCAAATAATGCTAATAATGATATTTCAGGTGTCAACCAACCAACTACGCAGGATCCGCTGGGGTCTATTATTCGACACATGAGGAAACCGTTACCAGATCTAAAAAGATTTAATGGTGATCCGATGGATTACAGAAAGTTTCTACGTCAGTTCAACTCATCTATTGTGATAAATACGGAGTCTGACGAAGAAAGACTTAACTTTTTAGAACAGTTTACCTCAGGAGAGGCCCATCGCATAGTGTCTGGATTCAGTTACTTGGATGCTAAAATAGGATACCCGGCTGCGCTGAGGGAGCTTGAAGAGCGATATGGTAACAAAGAGATCATCGCTAACGCTTTTGTCCAGAAAGCTTTAAAGTGGAATATCGTGAAATCAGATGACGCAAAAGGGCTAGATGAATTCGCCATTTTTCTGAAAGAATGTGAAAATGCTATCACTGGGATAGAGGGGATTCGTGTATTGGAATACTCAGAAAACATGAAAAAGATTCTTGGAAAGTTACCATACAATTGTCACGACCGATGGCGATCTGTGGTACAGCAAATAAAATCTAAGAATGAAATGGTCAGTTTTAGTAATTTGGTTAGGTTTGTTACGTCAGAGGCGAAAAAAGCAAATGATCCGACTTTCGGAAGAGACGCCATGAAAGATCACTCAAAGTCTGTAACTTATTCTGTGGATAAGAAATTTAAACCAAGGGGCAGTTTTGCCACAACAGAAGTAAGTTTTTCAAACAATACAGAGAGTGAGAAAACAACGAAACAAGTTAACCTTAATCCAAAGAATTTTGGGCTGTACCGTTCCACAACTCCCAAACATAATGTTTTTGTTCAGCCATGTTTACATTGTAATGATAGCTCTCATTCAATGGACAATTGTGATTCGTTTTCAAAGAAGTCATACAAGGAGAAAATAAGTGTTTTCAAATCTATGGGTGTTTGTTATGGATGTTTGAAGCCAGGCCATTTATGGTCGGACTGCAAACGCAAGTCAAGGTGTACCCAATGCCAAGGTCGACATCCTACTATACTGCACTCATCAGAGTTCAAACGCAAACAACCCATACCCGAAGACCACAATACAAAAGTGAATGTTTATACCTGTTCTCCCAACAGTTTATCTCTCCAAACATTAGATAGTTCTCAGTGCACTATGGCAATATTGCCAGTTAAGGTAAAACTGAAAAATGGATTGAAAGTAATCGATACATATCCCTTCCTTGATCCTGGAAGTAGTGTATCGTTTTGTTCCGAACGTCTTTTGGAGCAATTAGGTGGTCAAGGACGGCGTATGAAGATCACATTAGACACTATAGGGTCACCACACACTACGTATACTTATGCAGTGGAAGGATTAGAAATATGTGACCTTGACATGAATAATACCATTCGCCTACCACGAGTGTATACTAAAGATCAAATGCCTGTCAAAGAAGATCATATTCCTACCAAACAGGATGTTGAAGAATGGACTCATCTGAAATATCTCCATCTCCCACAAATCAAAGGAGAAATTAGTTCATTGATAGGTAATAACGTACCTGATGCCTATGCTCCCCTTGAGGTAAGGACAGGACCTCGAGGTACACCACACGCCACCAGGACTGTTGGGTTGGATCCTATGGAACGTCATTAGGCAAAACAAGAAATCTAAAGGAGAGATAAATAAATACTCTGTAAACAGGGTTCAGATTAGTAGTATTGAGAAATTAGAAGATGATGAGAAACTTGAAAGGTTGGTCAGACAAGCCATAAATCTGGACTTCCCAGAACGTGAATGTGATGAAAAGAGGGAGTGTTCAGAAGAGGACAAACGCTTTTTACAGAAAGTTAATAGGTCAATTAAGCTTGGTCATTACCAGATCGATCTTCCATTTAAAAATGAAGGACAAAAGTTCAAGTCAAGCGGCGGCTAAACGGCATAAAAGCAAAGATGGAAAAAAATCCTGGCTTCTACAAAGACTACTGTAAATTCATGGCGAATGTATTGGATGCCGGCTACGCTGAGCTTGTACCGGAAGAGGATCTACAGAGATGCGACGGAAAAGTATGGTATATCCCTCACCATGGGGTATATCACCCACGTAAGCCAAAAAAGATTCGTGTCGTATTTGATTGCACTGCCTCTTATGAAGGATTGTCTTTGAACTCATTACTTTTACAAGGTCCAGATCTCACTAATAGTCTTCTGAGGGTTTTGTTACGGTTTCGTCAGAACCAGTTTGCAATAATGGGTGACATCGAGAGTATGTTTTATCAGGTGCATGTCCCCAAGTCTGACTCTGACTGTCTTCGTTTCTACTGGTGGCCAGATGGCGATCTGAAACGGCCACCAGCAGTCTATAGAATGAAAGTGCACCTTTTTGGAGCCGTGTCCACCCCTAGTTGTGCCAACGCAGCCTTACGTCAGGTGGCGGAAGACAACATCTGTGAATTCCAGCAAACAGTTACACAGGCAGTAAAGAAGAACTTTTACATGGATGATGGCCTAGTCTCTGCGCCAACTGAGAAGGAAGCTTCAAGTCTTCTACACGACATAAGTTCATTATGTTTAAAAGGTGGCTTCCGATTGACAAAATGGATGTCAAATAGCCATGGCGTTTTGGCGTCTGCACCACGTGAAGATAGAGCAGCTAAAGTAAAGGATTTGAACTTGAAAGATGATTAACTCCCTTGTGAAAGAGCTCTGGGTGTCTTTTGGAATGCAGAGACAGACTGTCTCAGTTTCAAAATTTCACCAAGAATCGCCAACTCTACGAGAAGAACGCTTCTTTCCGTCGTAAGTTCGGTTTACGATCCGTTGGGTTTTGGATCACCGTACATACTGAAAGCAAAACAGCTGATGCAAGATCTTTGCAGACGTCATATTGGATGGGACGAAGAACTTGGACCAGTTGACAAAATGAAATGGGATAAATGGATAAATGATTTACCTCAGCTTGAAAGACTTTAGCTTCCCAGCTGCTACTTACCTGAAGACTTTGGTCCAATGAGCAGTTGTGATTTACACACGTTCTCAGATGCTAGCGACGAAGGTTATGGTATGGTTTCTTATCTGCAAATAACAGACCAAAATGGACGTGTTCGATGCTCCTTTCTGTTTGGTAAGTCTCGTGTATCACCCATAAAGAAAACTACGACGCCAAGAATGGAGTTAACTGCGGCGGTCATGGGGGTAAAAATCACTACCATGTTGCTGAGAGAACTGGACTGCAAGCCGAATCGGGTTATGTTCTGGACAGATAGTTCATCGGTTTTGTGGTATATAGCCAGCGAAAGCATAAGATTCAAGACCTTTGTTGCAAATCGTGTGGCCGTAATCAAGGACAGCTCCACAGGAAACCAATGGAATTATGTCGACTCGAAACGCAATCCAGCCGATTGTGCTTCCAGAGGGTTACATATGCACAGCTTTCTTCACAAATCTGACTGGCTGAATGGTCCAGAGTTCCTATGGGCGTCCCAAGAAGATTGGCCTAAAACGAACATCCCTTCCATATCTCCCCATACGGAAGAAGAAGTGAAACAACAAACATGTGTTACATTGGTAGGCGAGTCTAACAAAGCTAAGGATAAACTTCTGCTTCAATTCTCCAACTGGAACACATTGAAGAAAACTGTAGCTTGGTTTTTACTTTTAATTGAAAATCTGAGGGATTGGTTAAAGTTGAGAAAACAGCTCGAAGATACAGCACAAAGCGAGAGGTTAATTGGTGGCAGAAGTGTCAATGAAGAAATGACACACCTAAAGTTGGCGCACATAAAAGCTTACAAAGAAAAGGTTTTCTCAATTAAAATCTCAGTTGAACAGATGGATCAAGCAGAGAATGCTTTAGTTAAATATATTCAAGGAAAGGAATTTTCAAAGGAGGTAGAAATACTAAAGTCCAAACAATTGCTAAGCAAAAGTAGTGCACTTCGACGCCTAGATCCCCACTTAGAAAATGACATCCTTAAGGTTGGTGGTCGTCTTAGAAACGCTTTTATATCTCCAGCAGCGAAAAATCCAACCATTCTTCCCAAAAACTCCGTTGTGTCCAAACTTGTTATACAAGATGCCCATAGAAGTGCTGGACATTTGGGAAAGAATTCGACGTTGGCCTTCTTGAGAAAGAAGTTTTGGGTGATTGGAGCCTCATCCTTGATCAAGAAATTTATATCCAAGTGTGTTTTGTGCCAAAAGTTACATTCTCGAAAGGGGGAACAGAAGATGGCAGATTTGCCACAGGAACGGCTTTGTCCTGATGACCCGCCATTCACAAGATGTGGACTTGACTACTTTGGTCCGATAGAAGTCAAAAGGGGCCGAAGTACCGTCAAAAGATATGGTGTTATTTTCACCTGTATGACTTCCAGGGCGGTTCATTTAGAACTGGCCTTTTCTTTAGACACGGACTCGTGTATCAATGCAATTCGAAGATTTATTGCAAGAAGAGGACCGATACGACAGATTCGATCGGACAATGGAACCAATTTTGTCAGCAGCTATCGCGAGCTGAAGGAAGCAATTGAAAGAGTTGACCAAGATAAGATCCACAACAGTCTCCTACAGAAAGGAATCACCTGGATATTCAATCCTCCAGCCAGCTCACACTTTGGAGGTGTGTGGGAGAGATTGATACGGTCTGTCCGAAGAGTACTCCAAGCTCTACTTCATGAACAAACCATCCGATTAGATGATGAGAATATGCAAACACTCTTCTGTGAAGTGGAGTCTATTTTAAATGGGCGTCCCATTACTGCTACTTCAAACGACCCGAACGATCTCGATCCATTGACGCCTAACCACCTCTTACTTTTGAGAACAGGAGAACAATTTCCACCTGGTTTATTCGACAAGAAAGACGTTTACGCCAGACGGCGTTGGAGACAGATACAGTATCTGGCGAATATATTTTGGCAGCGCTGGACCAGAGAGTATCTTCCCCTGTTAAAAGAACGTCAGAAGTGGCTCAAGACTACGAGAAACCATAGTATTGGTGATATTGGGCTAATAGCCGATAATACTCCCCGCAACACCTGGGCCATGGGGCGGATTTTAGAAACCTTTCCAGATCGTAATGGTATCGTCAGGGTAGTTAAACCTAAGACAAAATCAGGTGAACTGACAAGACCAGTACACAGTTGTGTTCTGTTCTTGAAGGCGATTTCTAAGGTGTTCTAATCAAGCTACTTTAATTACGGCTTGTGCCGTTTGTCCGTTAATAATAGTAGTCTGTAATTGGGAAAGTCCCCAATTAGGGGGCCGAAATGTAACGGCCAAAATGTTAGTTTTGATTTAAATGTATTTTGTTTTTCGAGTTTTATTTTTGCTCGGATTTAATTACATTATTTTAGTCCGTGTCGTCTTCACGTACGATCCCAATATGAGCCTTACAGGCGTTGACAAGCTTCGAAGTAACTGCTAACCAAACTTGACTAGTATGAAGTAACACTTGCTTATTTGTATCAGTATTTGTGGCCTACAAAACGGTAAATATACCCTTTATCGTTCACATAAGTATTAGCTTAGGAAAATATCACTGAATCCAGTTTCGCTGTTAAAATGAAACGGCGTTGTTGTTGTTATTTAAAGACTATACCCGTAGCTTAAGCGGCTGTTGCCAGCAGTAATGCTAAACACATTTCGCGTGTATAGATTTGTTTAAATATAATTTTTTGAGTTAAAACAAGCATCATATAACATATTCTAGTTCGGTTTTAAGAAATCAAGTATATAATGGGTTTTGTTATGTTTTGCATTTAATTAGCTCAGGAAGCTATATCAATCTCTTATATCATTCCAGCATAAGGAATCTAGTTAGTACATGTTAAAACATAATCCAGTTGGTCACACTTGCGAGAGTTCATATTTATTGTTTTATATGTTTGAGTCAATCATCGTATCCACATCGTATCCACGTCGTATCCACACCGTATCCACATCGTATCCACATCGTATCCACATCGTATCTACATTGTATCTACATTGTATCTTCACGATTTCCTAATAGTATCATCATGGTTTCCTCGCGGTTTCCATACACACTTGCATCGTATCGTCGTATACAGCATAGGATGGGTTCAATACATAATGATTGTAGCCAGAGGAACAAATAAATGATGTCAACAATATGAAAACCCTGTATCTCATAAAAACTGGAATAGAACAAAGATATTATGTAAAACAGAAGGCTTTGTTTTTATTCATCTAATTCGAGAGGTACATGCATCTTTGACTGAAGCTTGTACAAGACGGCAATAGTCTGTGAATTTAGCTCTGATATTGTCTTTTACTATTTTTTCTACTTCAGTTGTGTGGGGTTTTTTTGTGTATTTTTTGTTTGTTTGGTTTACTTTCGCACTTACAAATAACAGTTCACATAGTAATTGTAGTTGTGCATGTTGTTTCTACTCTTTACCGCAGTCATGTGAAATAGCCTGAAAAACGACGTTAGACACAACTCGATGCACCAACTAAATTATGTATGATTAATTTATAATGTTCATTTAGCGTAAATCTACTAACTTTTTCTTTTTATGGTTAGATAATGGTATACAATCAATGTGACTCTAGTACACGGTAAAATGTCATTACAGTTTATTACAAACTACTTTTTTTTTTTGCCTGTTTCAGATTGTAAAAGTAGCGAAGAAATGAAAATATCGTCCCTATGTTCCTCAGAAAGTGCAGATTCCGACGAACCATCTGCAATGCCATTGGCCAATGGTATGCCGAGTTTTCTAAACGATCCAATGGGAATCAAAGAACCTATACTAGGAGCCCTTTTGGATGATGCCGGAAACCCCATAGCTTTAGATATGTCATTTGGGGGAAATTTGAACCCATTTGATATGCCCTTAAATTCAAATGTATTTCCACCGGGGCCCGATGCGGCAGGCCTTATGGTAGATGGCCCTTTTGACCTCCCAGCTAGGGTGGTAAATCTGGGTGTGCCACCTAATCTCCGTCCGCCGATTCCGCCTGCAGATTTACTATATGATGTAGATGTTGGTGGTGGCGTACCACTTGTTGTGAGGAAGGATGACCCCCTTGCGAGTTTATTCGCCCGTCTAGATCTGCAGATGAGTCAACATATGCAGCCTGTGGATTCACCGCCTTCATCAGCGACGACCACTGTGTCGTCTCCGCCTGTATTGTTAAACATAGTTAAACGTGACAAACCGTTTGTTTGAAATAATACATAGAGCCTTGCAAGTGACCTTTCTCATCTTACATATTTTCTACTTTTTATCATATGTATATCTCTCGCGAACACCAGGAAGAAGTCCCTCAGTTTTATGAGTTCCTTGCGGACAGATCCAAGTGTTAGCCATATACAGCGGACTCGTATTTCCGTAGCAGGAAGTAACTTTGTTTGCCATAATACTCCAAAATATATGTTTTCAAAGAGAAACAATTATTCGACTGAATTAAAGATTCCTCTTGGAGTTTGTGACCTGCAGTCGATGGTTATTAGGATGTTTAAACTAAACGATCCCGCTGTGGCGATCCATGGCAATTCCTACTGCCTTGTTTGGTCACGACAAGGCACACACCCCAAGGTTGTATATTTATACTCTGATCAGTCCTCCATGAACCATGGGAAATGGGTGCTCTGTTTAAATCTACAGCCTATAAGGAAACTGCTTAATCGATCTGTTAATTCTGGTGTGTTTAAACTATCTATAGACAGTTTAAACACGCCAGAATTAACAGATAGTCCGTTAATACTTGGATCGCTTTTCTAATTCAATTTTGCTGGTCTCGGCAAAACCACAGATGTATTACTGAACGTTTTTAGTAGAACATGGAATAGGCTCTTCCGGTGAGGACATCCGTTTTTCGAGACAGCTCCACCCTACCGTCCACTTCGTCTGACCGCTTAACTCATATTTATGGGAGAATTGCTTCTGACTCTTGAAGCGAAAAGTCGTCCTTGCCCTGCGAGGTTTGTATACCATTGATTCATTCTTTAAATCAAACGTCGGTATATTATGACAGAAAAACTTGTATGCCATTACCAAGCCAGGACAAACATGTCAACACTGTACACTGCTGTATGTCTCTGAGGTCTCATTTGATAGTTGCAACCTAACCTATCCTGTCATGTCCATCACTATAGAGCAGAACACCCTGTTCATCAAAATTGGCTGAGTTCACTAATTTTCTTATTGCAATTGTGAGTATCCCAATTAATAGAAGCTGAAATTTTGGTCGAAATGTGTTCCTATGGAAAGGCCGCAAAAGACTTTTCGTCGGTCTACTTAGAAACATGCCTAGACGTTGTTATTATCATTATTCAAATGGTGTGTATACTATCATTGAGGAATTTCCGTATTTACAATTCGGAAGTATTCCAAAATGTGCTAATTATGTCAATAAATCAATTATACATTATTTTTTATGTGAGTAAATGCAGATGGTATCTCAGCTGTTTTTATATGATTTTGTTTGTTGGAAGTTTTATGCCGACTAAACGTTATTTCACTCTTACGGTGACCTGCCCTCTTCTAAACTGCTTGAACGCCAGGGGGTGGGGGTGGTGGGGGAGGGGGGGCGGCACAGGGAATCCCCATCAACCCCAAGTTGGATAGGGCCTATAATGGGTACGGATGATTTCCAGAAGTTAGTATAAATTAATATTAATGTTAGTTTGATTGGGGTAAACATCGTACTTAACGGTATGTCACTTCTATGAAGACTGATTGCCGTTTCAAACTGTTCCTTGTGGAAACCGTGGAAAAACGACACGAAACCGCATTAAAAAACACCCCTGCGAGTGGTGGACCACGATCGTGTGACTCGTATAACCTGCACCTAATAGCGACAAACCTCTCACCAGTATAACGAAGTATGATGAGTATAGGCCTAAACGGTTACCACTGAACCATTGGTGCAAACCTACAAGATTAAAGAGGCCCCGCTAGTCTGACAAAAGTCTGACTGAAATCTTACAAGGGAGGACTTTAACAATTTTTCATTGTTGTATTTCCAGCTTAAGAACACCTTACGATAATCAGGTATCATATGGCATAAACTGAGAAACACCACCCATTTTTGTGACCTAATAACGGACATTATCCAATTAAATATATAAGTTGTCTAGTGACATACTGCTTAAGCTGATAAGAGATGACGTCACTTTCCAAGCCGGAGCTTACTTTATTGTGCATTGCCATATGCAGGAAATCTCTTCTTACGTTTTAGGCTATGCATACTCTACTACGTTATACACAGATAGATATATAATTAAAATATTTAAATATCAAAAATAGTTTACCTAAAAATTTTCCCTCACACATTTATATTACAAGAAAATTTAGTCAACTTGATATATAAGACAATATACCCAAAGTTGCAATTAAACTTGTGTAGGACTCGGTAAATACACAAAAACAAGAAGAATTGTTTTAAAACCATTTAATGAATATCTACTATTTCGTACAAAAATCATACAGAATGTGAATACCGGGTTCGCTTTCCGGATGAAGTTTGACTACGTAATTATACAACAAATTTTGTCCCAAGATATGAAGACATACGATTTCGATTAGGTACGGGCAAACTGGTTAACATGTTGATATCAATTTGGTTTCGGTCTTGAACTAGCAACCCAGCGCCATATTGAAAACAACGCACGGCAACCAATCGGATAATTCCTCCAATACAGGTATTGCTATCACCCTTTACTGAGAAAGTCGAGAGTAAGCTATTCTAAGTTATGAAAATTCATAATATGTAGAAGCAGATATTTATAGAAGTATTCCGCTATTTTTCAATCTTTTGAATTTGGGCTGGATACAAGCTAGTTATAGTATTGGTTAACTTAATGGAGAAGACCGCACAAAAACCTTATTCTATAAATAAGTAAAACTTTTTGTGTGTAACACAATAATACATGGAAATTAATGTATTGTATTAGACACAAAAAGTTTTACTTATATATAGAATATGTTTTTTTGGGTGGTCTTCTCCTTTAAGGAATAGCGTGCAATCTGAACACATACAACTAAAGGGATCCCTTTCAAGGCTAATATGTCATTGAATAGATATTTTAAAAATAATCGTATTTGTTGGATACAAACTTGATTTAAGATAGATTTAAAAGAAGAACCCCGGCCAATATACAGAAAACAAACGGTTCATCTACTATAGGCTTTCCGAGAAACACTGTTAAAATGTATATTCGTCTTGTATACCACGAGTATTATTACGTTTAACCCCAAGACCAAAAAAGTTCCAAAGAAACAATCATTACAGTTTAAACAGATACACTCTAATTATTTCAATTCAATTTCATATCATATCTGGAGCGTCCTGGTTTTAGTGGCAGCAGACAACTGTCACCTCTGGAACCAATCTTTTTATAACTAATATTTAACTCGCAAAAGTAGTTCACTTTGGTATACAACTCACTGTGGTTATCATGATTGTGTGATCTGCATTGTCATCCATAGGGGATTCCCCCAATCAGAGGAGTCCACGTGTTTGTACATTTCATTCGACCTATGAAACGCTTTGCAAATCAGGGCAACCCTAACATCTCGTAGCTACTAAACACACCATGAGATTGCACCTGTGTGGGTTTTTTTAAGGACACTATATATGGTACCAGACATATTGAGGTAAGGTGTGAACGGACGTGTATACGGATCTGAATAAAGTACGTCTGGCTCAAGTGCGTCTGGTTCAAGTACGTCTGGCTCAGAGTAACTAGCACATTCTGACAATGGGATGACCATAAAGTTCAACTTTCCTGGAATACCCAGAAACAATTATTAGTAATAAACTGCTACGCCAAAGAGTTTAATGAACATGCATTTTGAGTTTAACATATAGATCTCTGTTCATCAAAGCGGATCCTATATATACATAACGACTAATATAGCCAATAAATGATATACAATTTAGGCATAGATATAATCTATTTGTCAAAGTTAAGAAAATAAACTAGAAAATACATAATTTGACAATATAGCAAAACAGCCAATACAATTAAAGATTAGAAACATGTAGGCAAACAGTCAAACCTACGAGAAAATACATACAACTTATAGACAAGCACACACAGAACAAGATAAGCAAACATAAGAAAACCTAAAAAACAAACACATATATAATCAGATATAAGTGTAAATTTGTGCAATCCCGAGCAAAAATAGATTTAAACATAGGTAAACATACATACAATGATATAAACATAGTCAAACTCGAAAGAATATACATACAAACATAGCCAAACGTAAGAAAACATACCTATCAACACAGTTTAAAATGAGAAAACGATTTTGCACATTTACCATATCCCAAATCTGTGCTGTTTATATTTATCACAAACATGGAATGCTCATCCGGCAATTGGCCATTTTTGTAACCAACATCACACGAGGGACCAAACTAATAATCAGCCAATCACATTGCTAGAATCGCATTTTGTGCCCAAGGGCATTTAAAATCATGATGGCGGTGACATCAAACAGTAAATAGTCACACTAAAATGCATAGCGGTCTGCTTTTTTGTGTTTATTTTGGTGTTGAAAACGCTTTCCATGGCAGCCATATTGCTAGAGGAAGTACGTTATGCAGCCTAATTTACATATTGTCATTCCTGATATCTGATTGGCTGAACCAAGATAAGCGTACAAAAATAATTTTAAAAAAGTCCTGAATTACGTCCCTTTATTTACGTCCCTTGAATTACGACGAGAGATGATGGTTCTCATTTACATCTTCTGTAAAACAAAAGAAATGAGAAAATGAAAATAAGCCTTACTTAATCTAAAAAAGAACACCAAAAATGACTAGAAACCTGGCCGGAGTGTGTGTAAATTAGGCGCCAAGTAGAAGAAAATGTAGTTCTTTGCGCTAAAACAGTATTACCCAGTTTTTTCCCAGATTACCACAGATGTAATGGGTCACCTAGTCTTACCTCCCTATAGTTATAGAAAAATCCCCTGTTGTTACCACACATGTTAGCTTTAGATTCTTAGTTTTGAATATGGTGTTATTACAGTAGATAAGCGAATGCCTGGATGTTACTGGAAGCGGGTTGAATTCTTCACACCGTTTGTTCGTCATCCAATTTATAAAATGTTTGTATTTATTCATAATGTTCAACACCAGGAATCTGGATTAAAAATTCTTCTTTATTGAGCCAAAATGTCTTAATGTACAATCGCAAATATTTTCATAATCAGATCTGGTATGAGCTTAACATGTTAATTTAACCTCAAGTTTTATCTCCATCCAAAGAATATGCATATGAGCATACACTATCTTTCGAAACATTTAAAAACTGTTAAATCTCTACTGTATGCCGACTATGTGTATCAGTGAATTCAAGAAATGTATGACTTAATTGCTGGACTTCCAAGGTGGTCTGTACTGTACATTTCAGAAGATACAAGATACCAATTTTATTTAGACTCAGTAGTGCAATATCTAAAATATTAGCTTGTAACAGAGCTAATTCATCCGTGTATTTAAAACAAGTTATATAGCAATAAAACAAGTAAAAACCATAAAGCAGAGATAGTATGATACCAGCATCACTGTAGATAATAAAAGATATATAAGTAAAGACAAAAATAAAAAATAAATTAAATAAATATCTTACTAAAATATTGACTTCTAGGTTACCCAGTATCAACGGCATTGTGACTTTCACAGAACTTCCTTATTGCCATATGACTCATTGTGCAAAACGCAAGAAATGAGGGATTTCGTTCATTTCGCGCAGTGGTATTGAGCTTTAGCATGATTTGCCAATGATTCCACATCCAAAACATGTTTTTTGCTGTTTCTCGCAAGAGGGCGCTTTTTCAACAATTAGCTCTGGCCTAGTCACAATGCCTTTAAAATTGAGTACCGGTGCCATTGAGACAGGGTAATTGCTGGTTTCTTACTGTAACTTGATAGATGTCTGATATTTCTGAATTAAATGAAGCTATATTACCTTTAAGCACGACATCATTAGGAGATATTGGGTGGAAGGTACCTATACAAGAAAGCAGAATATAATATATGAAAACAGGAAATACTGAATATGAAGTGTATTTATAAAAGAAAACTGCAACTCAATATAACGACCTATTTATAAACTTGTCTGTGGGAGTTTATCTAGAGCATGAGATGATTTATCGATCATCCAGTAACTTGTGCCAGTATGATCACTTTTTTATAAACATAAAAAAGCAATAGATAGGCCTATTAATGGGAGGTGTTTACAATACAAGATGTATATATGTAGCACCATGTCTGAAAGGCAGTCTATTTGTAAGCTGAGCCAAAATCTTGACATTGTTATCAAACCAGCTGATAAAGGGT
>JARFOD010133649.1:0-13611 GCA_031763545.1 Mopalia muscosa
GTTGTTTTGTTCCTTTTCGTCTTTTTCGTTATTAATATTTTTTTTTTTGCTCCGCACGTAAAGGTGGGTCATTCGCACCTGACGACCCCCCCATTTTGGACACCCTAGGCGAAATCGGTCTGCCTCAGCAATTTTTTTGCCGAGGTGTCAAATCCTAATTACCAGGGCTGAATAAACATTGTGATTGATGGGCGCGAAATCCATAGGCCTACCCGGGAAGCGGCTCTAAAACCACTATTTCAAACAAACAACTAATCTTTTATTTGATGGTCATTTGACTCAGCAAATGAGCCTAGTTGTAATAATCACAATCCACTTGTTCTACAGTTCCATTTGTTTCGAATAAACTTTCGTAAACAACGTACCAGCACTATGGCTTCCGCTCGTTCAAAGGGGGGCAAGCGGAATTCCTCTTCAAGGCCATGCCCCGTGGGGGAGCGGGTGGGCCATGGCCCGGCAGAGTACTCCTACGGCTTCCTCAGTCGATCGTAAGAGGCGAGAAAAGAGGTTGCTTTCAATTGCCCTGGTGTTCCCAGAGCTAAAGTGTAACGGGAAGCAGTTTTGTCTGTGATGTTCTGTATTTATGTCCGTCGTCATATAAGTGAAATACCCTTGAGTACGATGTTAAACACCAATCAAACAAACAAACAAACAAACATATTAACTGATAAGCCATCAATATAAATTGTAAGCTGCCAATACAGCAGATAACATACACATATCAACTGAAAAACACTAATATAACCTGATAGACAACCAATGTTTAAAAAATATTATAGGGGACTTCAGGCCATATGATCGTTCAGTCCATATATCTTTGTGTGAGTGCCTGACCAGTACATAAACTATCTTGTGGCTAACACACCCCTACACAGAATTTAAATTTTTTTCGCTAACTATTTACTGTTAAATAAAGCAAATTTCCGTCCTAGCCCAAACAGCATTTCAATGTTTACACTAGAGAGTACTTTCAAGGGAAGTAACTCTAAAATGTTGCCGGCCAATATAACATTACAGGCCAATAACGCATATGTGGACCGTAACAAATACATGCATAGACAAGGGAGAAATTTAAATGAGGTATAATATATGCAGAAAACATACCATAAAATAATGATGATTTTGCCAAATTTATCGATAGGATACCCATATTTATATTTTCTTTGTTTCGATTGGGGACTCATTTTCCTCCGACGACAATGTGCCAGCAATGGGAGAAGGTAAGGATTCTCCATATCACGTGTTCACAACACTGACAAGAAAGGATAATCACTGGAGGCAAAAACTCTTTCCAAAAATTTTATTCCCAGATACTCTGCATTACAACCCTGGCAGATTATTCGCATTAAAATAGAATTGCAGCTATGCCCCCTGGTGGATAAAATGACCAAGTTTCAAGTTGAAGCCCTGATAGCATATGTTGAATGTTGCACTCTAGTTTTGACAAATAGATTAACTTTGTTAAGCACTAATGACGTATATATAGAGAGTTCATGCCTGTAGGGTTTGGTATATATTCAATACTCTAGTTGAGTTGGTTGAATACCCCGAACATACAATTTTTTTGACAACACTTCACCCACATTCTTTATTGGCCATAGCGGTCATTTTTAGTAGCAGAGTCCTCACGTAACACAACATCTGATTGGTAGCGTAGAAGTTTACATGCATCCAATCAATTGGTTGGAAGCCGAGTCTGATTTATATGCAAAGTATCCGCCAAGGGTTGTAATGCAGAGTAGCTCTGAATAAAACACTTGGCTAGTGAAGATTCAGATGCCACAGATTGTTTTCTTATTGCAGGTTATCTCAGAGAGCACCAGGGTAACAGGAGATTGGTATTAGATGTATATTTACATGTTCCCTATGTTTGCATTACCAAAGATGCACAGGTATCATACAAATATATTTTGAGTTGGAACAAATTTGGATCTTACAGTTTGACCAATATATTATTGCAAGCTATAACTGTTGTTAAAAGTATGTGCAAATCAGTTTACATGTACATATATGTCCTTAGATCTTCCCGTCATAGTCAAATATTTCTTTAAGTAGGTTGATAGCAAAGAAACACTTTCTAACATATGTGTGTACTGACATTGGCCTGGTTAACAGATATCTGAACTTAGAGGCAAACGCTAACCTGGTTAAATTAAACAGGTCAACAAACCCTGATAACAACAGCTCGTGTTGACACAATAAAAACAGGTAGATCAGATCAAGAGCAACTCTCATACCTGATATATTTTACTGCACGACTTTCATGTGCTACAGCATCAACTCACTTTAAGTCTAGTTAAATTCAGATCAATAAATTTGAAGATTCCGGATGTAACAAGTTATTCACGTGGTAGACTTGAATCAGAGAGAAGGAGAGAATAAAAAGAGGAATCCACCCACCCCTCTCAGAAACACCTCCTCCCACCCAACCACACACACAAACGAGTGAACAAAGTTTGTTTGTATTGGATTAAATGTAATACTTTTATAAGGGACTTTTAGATGGCTCACTTATCTTTGAATTTCGTTACTGCTAACAAACCTAGACAATCACAGAATGCAAAACCTCTTAAGAGACAGCGGGTTTGCTATTTGTTGCCCCTCTAGCACTGCCAACACAGGGGCAACAAGAAGTTTGTTCAGAAATAAAAAAAGAAATGATATTTTGTATATAATCATATCCGTTCTGTCTTGTGATGCTTTTTCCCCTTACAATGACAGTTGACCTATATTATACTAAGAAAACTGAAAGACGAAATTTAAAAGTATTTAGCACTGATCCTCAAACTCTTGATGGCTATTTATTATCTTATCTTTTTCAGATTTTAATAAATCAAATAAATCTGCCCACTAAAACAGGATTCTCTGGAGAGACTCCCCATGGCCCGATTAAGGTGCATTGTTGGGTTTATTATCATTTATTCTACCAGGTAAAACGTCATGTGACGTAAAAGATAACCCGTTGGCTGACTGCCTATAGATCAGGGGCTTAGACAGACACCAGTCCAAGTGGGCACCTGGAAATGAACAATTGCCTTATTTGGACACCCTGTTTTTAGAAATTTTTACATGCTGGAGGTAGGAAACTGTCAAAATCAGACACCCAGTTATTATTAAAGTAAAACAAAATGACCATTTTGGACACACCATACTTTAGATGACCAGTAACATGAGAAAGTGATTGAATTTAAGCCAATCATGCATCAAGTCCATAGCCCACTGTCAACAAGATATCCAAAAACAGATACTGCATTCTGAAACCTTATTCTCAGAGAGGGTGTGAACTATAAATAATAACATGTGAATTAAAAAGAGTCCTGATGATTCAACAGGAAACAGCTCAACCCTATAGCTTGCATGTAACTGTCCCGACTGGAGGAAATATCTTCTGCTTCAATCAAGATGAGTTTAGGTTTACATAATAAACCATTCTTTTCATTTCACATTTGACATTAACATTTTGTGGAATTTATTTGTCTCCGATAAAATAAAGGGAGCCAAATATATAAGGTGACAGTTGCCCCAAATCCCCCTATGCTATCAAAAATACAATGTAATGCATGACAATAACCCAGGAAAATAGAGCACCTTGTCATGGTGTATCATCAGCAAAATGATTTAAAAAGCAAAAAAGTTTTTGATTTTCAGGCCCCATAGGAGAAAAGGTAAAGCTGATGACATAAAGCTGGGTGCTTGGATCTGTAGTCATCTAACCAAAGAACCATAATGGATTTACATTTCAGCTCAGAAACCCCCCATAGCAAACTTTATACACTGTTCTATATATACACCAGGTTTGGCCACTCATTGGTTTGTTAATGGGGTAGTCTCCAAAACCTTTGTTTGATTGAAACCAATGTGACAATTAAGTGTGGTTGAAATAAATTCAGACATTTAGATAACTCCCGGAGTACTGTCTCAAAATTTATCGTTTTTTATGAACACTGATAGCTTTTTTATCTTCACCTGGATACATTCATTTATAATGAGAAGTCTAAGTCTTAATCTATGTCCTATCTCAAAAATATCAGAATTGATCAACTATATGGAGAACTATTTTTTGATCTTTTATGATTTGCTCAAGTTGCCATCTTGTGATTTATAAACAATTCTAACCGTTAAAAATCTGATAGCTTTGTTGATATATAATATCTACTTATAATTAACTTTGTGAGACCTTATTCACAAACATCTTTACAGTTTTGCTGACTTCTCTACCTGTATTGACTTACCTGGTATCTACAATTCACAGACACCTAGACTATCTTGTTGACCTCCATATTGTATTGACTTACATACAGATCTTACTTCTCAACACCTTCTAGACAATTCACAAAAATCTTAATCTACCTGTACGGTACCTAAAAGCAGATCTATATTTTCAATAGACTTCTTGTTGTTTAACTGACTACCATATTCTTGTTATTTTTTTTACAAATTGTACACTTTGACCCAATCAATGGTTCTGTGGGATCTTTCTAACCAAAGATCCCGTGCACTTAAATCAGCTTGTGTCTGATTGAGACTGTCTCTTCATTGCATGAGATTTTTTATAAGCATCTAAAATGTCTAAATCAAGCTGGGCATATTTGGGAATCTTGTCGAAAGGTTTGGGGTCCAGATCTATAATTCCCACTGAGAACTTGTAGAGCTGTCCATCCATGTCCACCAGTGCTCTGTCAGGATTGTTCGTCACGTATCTCGAGTCAGAATCACTGAAACAATAACAATACAAAGATAGTGGCTTTATCTTATTTAACAGATATATATTGATCCCAGATGTTTTCATTAAATAGACAGTTTAATTAGTTCATTATAATTAGGAGCCAATATGAACCTTCTTTACCTCTTCTAAGGTATAAACTTAAACCAAAAGGTTTCCTGTGCCTCTGTTATAATATCTACACACATACTGTACACTTTGGCTAGAGGTAGTGTGTTTTACAGTCTTGTAGTAAGTAAGTAACAACTTACATTTATTTATAATTTAGGTGTTTAATGTGTCATAAAAAGTATTATATATATCTATTGACTTTACATTCAACGCCTACATGTGAAACGATTGAATGACTGATTGATTGATTTATGTTTTACACTGCCTTTAAGGATATTTCAATGATATCATGGAAGTGTATTCAAGGAATAATTGACACAGGCAAAACCACTCAATGAGAAATGTTTTGCTCAAGTTGGAAAATTAATCTTCCTTTTAGTGCTAAGTAACGACAGCTTTGATTGCTATTCTATAACTCCACTTTAATAGCCAGATGGGTGCCTATGTTTGGTGGAGAACAGCAGATAGGTAGAAACACCACACCCCAAAATCCACATTCTTGTGACTTAGCACTGGAGGAGCAAAGCAAAACACTTCTCATTTATGGCTGTGATGGTGTTATAATAACTCCTCGAGGTAATCACCTTCATCATATAAGTGAAACCCCCTAGAATGTGTCGTAGAGTAGCCAAATAGTGAATTGTGTAGTTCTGAAAAATAATGTCTCTTTTCAGATTAACCTCTTGTTTCTTTGTTTATTGACTCTACAACTAAGACAGTAACAAAGTAAGCCATTAATATACTGAAATATTCAGCAAATCCAAGATATATTCAAATCTTTCATCCGAATAAATAAAATATAAACTAATTTTTTTTACATTTAAAATAACATCTAGCTTTCCCATCTAAACACACTTGTAATTTTGATAATAAATATACTAATCTAAAAAAAACCATATAGAATTATTCCCCAACCACCTGATTTCTTGAACAAAACCACAAAGTTTAAATCTGATCATGAGGGTTGTATTAATAAATATGACAAATAGCTTCTTTAAGACATCAAACCTGACAAATATAACTAGATGTAGTAATAATAAATAGTGGGTTAAATATGTAAGACAAAGTTAAGGTTGGTTTGACCAGCAAAGGCCCATCGGTCAAGCTGAGAATGACTTCTGTGAACAACACATGTGTTTATCAGCCCACTACTGGTCAAAAGGACAGCTACATGCCGATCAATCAATACCAGATCAATAAGAAATCAATATGAACTCAATCTAACACTATTGATGAGTTCAGCATGTAACCTACTTTAATGTACGCAGGTCTTATTTAACACACTAACAATGCCATGTAAACATCCTAATATTGCAGAGAAGAAAAAAAATAAAAATTATGCCCGACATATTATTTCCACTGGATAGGAATAAATTATTTGGAATCATAAATTAGGAAATGAAGTAAGATAGAGATGGTCAACAGAGTCAAAGTGACCTACAAATTGTAGCCATATGAGCTTATTCCAACCTGAAATTTCTTCACATTCTTGTTCAGATATTTAGTGTGTGTAAGCCAACGACCAGCAAGGTTAAAGCTAGGTTGAGTCAAGCTGTTTACCAAAGTCTTTAAACGACCTCTATCAACATATGTCAATCTATACATCACTTTACTCATCATTTTTTATAAACTCTTATTTGCCAGTAGAGAATTTTACACAATATCCCCTCAAAACTACTAAATTTGTAATGAATTAATTTTTGCGTCTTGAAGGGTTGTAGGTTCAATTCGTGGACTGGTATCAACCTGCGAAATCTTCTGAATTAAAATCTGTTCAAAATAATAAATTGCTATCCCAAAATAACGAAACAACTAATACATTTGTATATTATATTCCGGTCATTAAGTGCATTGAAGGATTTTCGCGATGCAATATGACATAATTTATGATGCTGTATGTGATTAATATTATCCAGGGCTTTTATTAGCACTGCCACTTAAAGCCATTCTCAGCTGTGGTCACAAATACAAGGCAAAGCCTGGATCAATGTCATGTTACAAAACAACAGCTGTTACTGTTAATTATATTATTGGTGGTCATTTCTCCGGCCTGGACACACCATTTTCCTTAATCACGTGATCTACAGTGAAAGGCCAGTTGCTGGAAAGACAATCAGCCGCTAACACCAGATTAAACTGTATACATGTACCGGGTCAGAGATAGACCTACAACATAGTGTGTTGTCATTTAATAGTGGATTAAATATAATAATAGTGTTTGGAGGAACTAAGTCCTGACCTTTAGGCTACTGCTGGAAATTTAAAAAAAAAAAGGCTTTTCTTGAGAGAAGGTAATGGCAATTTACATACAGGTATATAAAGCATGTGATAAATTTAAACCAAAGTTTAAATCAGAATCATAATAAACAATCCTCAAACAATGACTCTCAGCTGATTACTATAAACTGTTATTAAAATGCTACCTCTTGAGTCATCTCTTTATTTTAGCAACACAGAGTTTTGACAGGTCAAGTCTGGTACTGTCAAACGTGTATAATAGGAATGTGTTTGGAGGGGGATGTTTGTGTCCTGTTTAAACCACCACCTGGATTGTCAGAGCCACATCATGTGACTCACTTATATACCTGATGGTTGACATGCGGACTCGATCCCAGCACAGGTATACAAGGTGACATGTATTGGTTGATTAATTTTTTTTACACCACACTCAATGGTATTTCAGTAAATTTCTAAAAGATTAATCAGTGTTAGAATAGGGATATTGATTAATTAAAATCATTTAATCATCTCATGTTCTAGATAAATTTCCAGAGACAAGTTTCAAATTAGATCTTCATCTCAAATTGTGGTAAAGGTAATTTACAGACAGTTTTATGTCGTACTCAAAGGTATTTCACTTATATGACAACAGATGACCACTTAACACTGTCCCTTGCCTTATTACAACGGAAAACCAGGAGGAAACCTTGTCAAAAGTGCCCATGCGATTGTTGGAGCTACACTCATATACCTGAGGGTCGACAGATGGACGACCATCTTGAGAGAAGGTAATGACAATTTACATGCAGGTATATAAAGCATTTGATAAATTTGTAGCAAATAGGATCTTCAGTATGTGCTAATAATAGTATATTAAAATATATTAACTGGCAAACTGGTATATCAGAGAAATAGAAAGTAACCAATGTATATATTCCTTTACAAGAATGATAGTTATTAGCTGTCAGATCAAATGATAAAAGTTTTGCCTTAATTAGTAGGTCGTTTTTTTTGTTTCCTTATATATGCTGTAATAGGTCTTAGCAAGAGTGTGACAGATGCATAACCATTGTAGATACAATATTGAAATATTCCTAAATTAAGCCCCTATCTCACAGTCACGAATCTGAACACGAATGAACATGATTTAACGTTTTGCCTTAAATCGTGTTAGAACGTATGAACGTGGAAAATCCCCTGAAACTGAAAGCTCATTCTACCGCCATGCCAAACCTCAGGCGGCCGAAACGGAACTAAATAAACAAAAATATGTCGTATGAAGGTCTTGCTTTTTAGTCGTATAGAGATCGGGTTTATTTTTGTAGTCCTATAGACATCGCAATAATTCGTGTTTAATCGTATGGCGGTCGTGTTGACTCGTATGGGCGTCGTATGACACTCGTGTTTGGTCGTATGACAGTCGTATTGGGGTCGTGATAAATGAGGTTAAATCGTGTTGTATCGTATACATATCTTATGACGGTCGTAGGAGTGTCATGTTAAGTCATATGAGGGTCGTGTTTGGTTAAGAAATTTGCATAAACCACAAGGTCAAGCACGAATCAACACGATGTTTTCAACTTTTCTTAAATTGCGTTCACAATTTCTTAAATCGTGTATGTAAGAGAGGGCCTTTAGGAGACTAGCAAACTGGGTGCTAAGTTCTTCATTTTGGAATACAAAAGCAATTCATCTTTACTTTGGCAGGTTTTGTTTGTTTGACTGGTGTTTAACGTCTTACTCAATTATTTCACTTATATGACGACAGACACAAATATAGAAGATCACAAACAAATCTGCTTCCTGTTACCCTTTAGCTCTGCGAACACCAGGGCAACAGAAAGCAACCTCTTTTCTCTCCTCTTACGATCAACTGAGGAAGCCAAGGGTATTCTGCAGGGCCATGGCCCACCCGCTACCTCACAGGGCTATAGTTGCTTGAAGAGCTATTAAAGTAAATCCAATATTAAATGACGTCATGCCATAATGTAGGTCTATCTGTAACCCGGTTTTAGGGATTTAATCTGGCGTAAGTTGCTTATTGTCTATTGAGTAACTGCTCCCTGGGCAAGGAGAGTTCTGTCAAAAACCACTAGTTCACACCACCAGAATTAGTCACCAAATCACCAGTAGTAATTGATGGCCAAATTCTCCTTCAGTAATCAGGAAAGGGGTTAGGCAGACACCCGTCCAAATGGACACCCTGAAATGAAGAATTGCCGCATTTGGACACCCTGTTTTAAGAAATTTTAACTTGCAAGAGATAGGAAAACTGTCAAAATTGGACACCCAGTTATTTGAAGTGAAGCAAAATTACAGTTTAGGACACCCTGCTTAGATGTCTGGCTAAGCCCCTGCTAACAGGTTTTCTCTATGTTAGCTCAGATGTTACCTTGCTGAAACACTTACTTATCTTACATCTTTGGTCAATATCTTGATTCAATCTAGATTGACCAATCAGAGTTCCTATTTCCATAAGCCCCGCCTCATGCTGGTTTTTGGGGGACCTTGAAACAGCACTAAAAGCAAAGAAAACAGTGCCAATAATTACACATGTGCCAGTGTGGCTTATTAACATGTTCTAATTACCTGAGTTTATTTTGTGATGTAACCTTTGATTTATATATTCTTACCTGTGTATAACTGATGTTTGTTTGTTTTATTGGGGTTGTCATACTTGGGGGAATGTTGTACTCAAGGGTATTTCACTTAAATGATGATGGTTAGTCCACTTTATACTGTTTCTTGCCTTATTAACACGGAAATTATTACCTATTATGGTGGAAAACCAAAAGGAAACCTCTTGAAAACCACCCTCAACATGTGACTTGCTTATACACCTGAGGTAAAACTTATGAGACAAGTTCACATTGACGATTATAGGCAGAAAAACAAGGAACCTTGACAAAATTACCCTTCTATCAACAGAAACCTTCTCTCATGTATCTTAGGTTGATTGATTTTTATTTGATTGGGGTTTAACGTCGTATTCAAGGGTATTTCATTTATTGGAAGATGGATTGTCCACTTCTACTTCACCCCGCAATTGCCAGAGCCACAACATATGACTCGCCCATATACCTGATGGTCTACAGGCGGACTTGATCCGGTGAATGGTACATCAAAGCAGGTTCAGTTAATTAAGCGCACACAGTACCAATAAGCCACAGCTGCTGGCTATAGCCAGAAGCCTTTTTAAGTTGAAGTGTATGTTAAAGAGAATCCAACATGCACCTGCTTGGAAAATACATCTATGCATTAGTCAGTAGACTTGGTAGCAGATAAAGAGAAAATTGCCAAAAAAACACAGCTTTATCTCTGTACATATATGCAGCCAGTCACAAGTAAATTAATATTGTACTCATATTGTTGACGGACATATTAAAATCTTATGAACTTACCTGTCAATTTCTCTAGGCGTAGCCACCGGTGTCAGTTCTCCAACAGAATCATCATTAGTGATGGTTGAGCTGTCGTCACTTAAATCTAATTCCTTATTCTCCTTGTCAGACTCATTACCAACCTAACAGAAAGTAACAGGTAAAGCCATTTTCATCTTTGATTCAATCTTTGGCCTTAAAAATCAACCATTACTCTGACAAGTCACAGTACAGAGAGGAAAACCAGTCCAACCAGTGGGGAAAACTGATATCTTGCATATTTTTCAAAATCAAAGTGGTCATAACTTTGCACAAAAAAATAACAAAGCTGCATGAAACTTAATCTGAAAATTTCTATAAAAATGTATACAAAGTTAATGACAATGTTAATTAAATTAATACATTTTTGTAAAAAAATATTTAAAAAATAATATTTGACTGATGGGCCGCAAAATCCATCATGGGAAGCTACCCTTAAAGCACAATTTCAACAACAAATTTTTTTATAAATGTGCAAGTCTTTAGTCATGTAAGGTGAAAACAGTCGGTATCCGCTAATTTACTATAATACTTCCTACAATATTTTAGCAAGCACACTGCTCTAGCTTTAGAGATAAGAGTATTCTTAATAAAACAAAAGTAGCAGCTCTCCATGTCGATGAAATTTTGATGCGTAGGATGTATGTTGAGACTGTAAATAACACGTGTATATGTTGTAAGATTATATTTTGACTCAAGATTTAATAATATACTATTCCATTAGATTTATATATTGTAATTATTTATAATCTATCACTACAACAGTTTTTTTGTGTAAATTAAATACAGCAATGTAAATCAAGAACAAATTACTTTAAACAAATATAGAATAAATAAAGTTTATGATTGACGGGCCACGGAATCCATCATGGGAAGCAGCCTCAAAAGCACAATTTCAACAACAAGTTGAGACGATGCATGCCGCCTTTAATCCTACTGGTGTCCAACTGTGACGAACTCCTATAAAAACTGGTCACTTCACATAAGATTTATGATGTCCGAGTTTGTTTTTACTTCATCTATTTGAGGCTTTCACATCTACCGCTTTTTGTGGCGTCAAAAAGAGAACGAAAGTTTGAACACTTGTCGCGATAAATCAATAAAAGAAATTTCCTAAGAAAGCCATCCACCATAATGACATCTCATACAGTCCTGTGCATGTATCTGTACATTAATACTGTAAATGTATAT
This sequence comes from Mopalia muscosa, assembly GCA_031763545.1. Classification (NCBI taxonomy): domain Eukaryota; kingdom Metazoa; phylum Mollusca; class Polyplacophora; order Chitonida; family Mopaliidae; genus Mopalia; species Mopalia muscosa. The sequence continues at coordinate 11,665 of JARFOD010133649.1, forward strand.
TTGCTTTCGTGAGCTTTATCCGAACAGTGGGTCAAAGTTTTTGTTAAAAAAAATAATAAATGCAAGCAAGCATAATTGAGTGTGTTGTCTCAAATGTTCATTTACCCCAAAAGACACTCGTCGGTTGGACTGACATTTTTGTTATGCCAATATAAGTGTTGACAACAGTCGTATAACCCTTTCCTTATACAATGGACCGGTCCACATCTGTCTGACCTAATTCCAAACAAAGTTGCTTTTTTCAGCCAGTGTTTGTTCAACGCAGTGTGTGTTATATTCAGCACAACTTCTTGACTGCTGTGGTATCATTTAGGTAATGTCAACTTGAAAAGACTTTCTATTTAAATGAGCTTGATTTTTGTTTTTTTAATGGTCATACCTACGTTAATATTCTAGTGGAATTTGTTTTTTTAGCACTTGTTTTGTTCCGTGTTAAAAATATGACAACGATCAGATAATGACAGCCAAAACAAATTTTTTTTTAGAATTTGACTATATTATTAGTGTAACAGTTTGACACAGCTACATTTTACTTAATTGGTTCATAGTAAACATGCATGTTAAATTGGACTATCACAGTTGAAGCCAACAGCTGAATCGGCTAATACACATATGCAGTGGTGAGCTACGGACACCCGCGAGGCGCTCGTTAACCCAACTTACACTTCACTGTGCGGGTAATTGATTTTTTTGTCTCTGAATACTTCAAATACACACCAGGAAGTGTAGAATTATGGGATACACTTAGGGATCCGCTCGGACGAAATTATGTGTGGATTACGGTATTCAAACATGATCCACAAGTTTCAATACATTTCAGTTCAATCCACTGCAGTAAAAACAGTTTGTAACACATTGCCTTTGAACTGGGTTCACAATGTTATAAGAACGCGTTTTGTTTTTTGTTTGTATGTTTAATCCTATTCCAGGGTATTTCACTTATACAACAATGGATTGTTCACTTCACACCGTTCATTGCCTAGTTATGGCAAAAAACTGAGATGAAACATCATGTGACTCACTTATGTACTGTAGGGGATTCAATCCTGTTAACAGTGCAATTAAGTAGGATTAGTTAGTGCACTTGTTACCACTACGCCACAGTGAAAGAATGCATTTTCGTATATAGTCGTTATAACAAAAAGAAAAAAACATACAAAAATTTATTTGTCATATGACATTTTGTCATAGGCAGACCAGTAGGTGTATTGAACATAAATTATGTGTAAAACAATACTTGATACACTGGGTAGGCAGGTCTAGTAATAACAAGTGAAAAAAGGGGCAAACATTAGAAGGGAACACTTACCACAGTTTTAAGTTTATCCTCCCAGGCAACTTGAGGTTGTCGTGTCAGATCTGTTGATTTGAATGCTCGATACTTTGATGCCTGTGTCTTTTTCTGTGATGGTTTTTGTTTCTTGTAGAGGTCATCCAGATGTTTTTGTCGTTCATTCTCCGCTTTTAATCGTGCTTGATGTTCTTCTCTTTTCCGCTTCATCCGCTCCTCTCGTTGTTTAAGCATATATTGTCGTACGCTGTCTGGGTCATAATGTCGGGATTTTATTGCCGGCTGCTGTTTCTCAGAATCTAACAACAACAACATACATTTGCCAAATCTAAATTGATTTTATTTGAACATTTTCATTAAAATCTTGTTCACCTAGTAATTAACCAAACACAGTTTTCTATACTTTATTTTTTAGTTTGGACCCATGGTTCAGGCCTTTGTGTTCAACTTTATGACATATTTGAGGTTATTTTATTCATATGGCGCTGTGTCAGACCAATGGATAAAGGTTTGTTTGTTTCTTTGATTAGGGTTAATGTCATGCTACAGCTGGTATTTCCCTTATATGACAATGTTTGTTTTGTTTGTTTGTTTGATTGGTGTTTAACGTCGTACTCAAGGTTATTTCACTTATATGACGACGGACAAAAATACAG
>JARFOD010133660.1:0-13611 GCA_031763545.1 Mopalia muscosa
TGGTTTGAGAATAAACCGAAATATTGAGTCAATATGAATTTTTCATCTTTCTTTGGAGTAGTCACCTTACTCTATAGGCTATAGGTATACTGTAAAATCGCCCACTGACTCTTTTGACCCGGTGGTTGTCTCTTGGACCAGTTTCAGAAAAAGGCAGTTTTCACCATCTAATTCAGTTGTTTAACCACAGGCCTACGTACATGTGTATGGCGAAAATCTCTATGTAAATATAAACTTTCGTACACAGGATTTAAAAAAAAAACATGCACAATTAACAGGATGGATGCCGATATTAAAGTAAATCTAAACAGATATAATATATGATGTAAGACTTGTTGTTGTGATTATCGTCTTGTAATTTAAATCAGTTCGGGAATTAATTAATGTATATTTCCTATGATTTATTTTTAATAAAACACAGAATAAATTTCAAGCGGTAGATATATTTGGATTTTTTTTTTTTAATTTGCTTATTTGACTTGTCGATTTCGAGCTGCCGCTTCTTATTATAAAGCTAGATTATTTCGGCAATTAAAATGTATCCTGCATGTATAGGATTCGATTTGTTTTACAATTATTTTGCTCATCATTCGGTGTGCACATATTTAATTGTACGAACTATGCAAAACTATGCAAGTCATCATTTTAAATATTTTCACGGTATTCGAATTATTATAGTGCAAAATAAACATATTTAAACTCGACTAAATAATTATAATAATAATTACAATAAAGAGGCAATTTTTTTACATTGTTTACCAGTGAAAATGCGTAAACATAAATTCTGCATATCCAATGTGGCATGGAATCTACAGGCGAGTCAAATCGATTCGCCAAAATATATCTCTATACAATGGATGAAATATACATCCTGTAGGGAGTATCGGTGTATGTATCAGAATCAGCTGGGAAATGTAGTCTATGTAGCTGTCTGAAATGGACATCCGACAACTGACAGTTACACGGCTGGTAATCGACAAGTTGCATGCAGTCTAGTTGTTTGAGTCGAACCAGTCACGTCCCATCTATCGCCTCGAATCATGATAACGAAATCGTGATCTTGCTCGGATTTATGTTAAAAGCTTCAATGGTTTGCTGAGCTTTCTCTTCATTTGTAAATATTTTTGAAACTAGATTTTTAAACACAAAACAAACAAAACACAAACGAAATGAGTAATACCTCATTAGGTCTCATATGTTAACAGCGTAATAGGCTTACATTAAAAACAAAAACCTTAGTGTTGACATCAGCCCGACAGTTCGTTCGACTGTCTCATTTAGCTACATAGACCTACTACTTGTGCTTAATAAAAAATATTTGCACAATTTCTCAAGCTAGAGACGAAAAGCTGTTATATTTAAGAATTGATAATATGGCTGGTAATCTATATCGACATTAAAATAAAAATGAATAATTTTTGTGTCTTTAAGAAAGTGAAGTTTAACAGTATTTTCGTTATTTTGGGATTGCACTTTCTTATGTTGAACGATTCCCGGACGGGTTTCACCTTGCAAAATTTTCTGAACTAGGATCTGTTCAACCTAAGAAGGTGCAATCCCAAAATAACGAAAATCCTGGAAAATAAATATGTTTAGCATAAAATGAATATATACCAGTTGAATCAAGGTATACATGTTTCTTGTTTGCAAATTATAATTAAACAATTCTGTTTTTTTTTTTCATTAAATTTATTAACAATTGTTGAATATTGCCTTTGTAGCCACAAAACAGTTTACAGAATACTGAAATTAAACACAGAGCTTAAGTTGACAGTATATAATTACACAGCAAATCCGTTTTTAACTTGATACATAATTACAGAAAAGTCATCCTGATCCCAAATTAAAGGGATCGGAAAACAAAGCATTAATTTTACATAAAATGAACGGGAAGAGAGCGAGAGCTGAAAATTGTCAAAACTATGCCAATATGGAAAAACCAAAGTATTGCATGTAGAAGTTAATACATGCAGAAATGCATTGCGGTGTTAATTTTTTTTTTTTTTTTTTTTTTTTAACAAGGTAGCATTGGTCCAGTCAATGTAGCCAGACACTGTGTTTTCTCTAGAGGACCGCTATTGTCATATTCCCATCATATTATAAGCGACATTATATGTGGGAAATAATACATCGATTTTTATAAATCCCCATCCGATTGTCCCCAGGCGACCAAAGGCATTAATTTGATTAGGTGATAAAAATATGTTACGGGACTGGGCATATAGTTGTTTGTTACCCTTGGGCATAATTGAGTCATTGCCAAATAGGTGATTGGTCTCGGTGGGTGCGTATTCAGCCGACATGATTGTATACAACGGTGTCCATATCAACCAGCGGTATATACACAACATATGGTAAATGACATGTCATTTTCTAGGCTCTTTGGTAGCAGTCTATGCTTTTTCCATTCCCCTCTATTTTCAATTATTTTCGGGCGAAACGTTTTCATATTGAGCTTCGAGTTATTCAATTCACATTCATTTCTGAAGTCAACATACTACGGAGAGATAAATTTGGCCAGCCTCCACCGGGGTTCCAACTCCCGTTATTTGCTAGCAGGTCCAGTGCTTTAACCGACTGAGCTACACAGGCTTACTACATAATAATTGTAGAAAATAAAGATATAATTTTTCCGCCATGTTTCAAACCCCGCATACTTTGTATTATTTTGAATCATACATATTGATTTGTATAGTGATGCTTTGAAATACATGGAGGCTATTTATCGATATATCGATTGATTGGTTTTCCTTAACGCCAAGCTAAAGGGTATTTCACTTAAATGACGGTGATGTGCCTAAAGAATACATACATGGTATAGACACATTAAAACAACAATAAAAGGCGCAGTGTTCTGTTCATTTGGGAAATAAATATTTCTCCGGTACAGAACAACAACAAAACTATACCGGGACAATAGTCCGACATTAAAACCATCACTGTCTTACCTCCATGATAATGTAGGCTGTAATCGGCTTCGTCTTGAACCAGGACCATGTTGTGTAGTGACATTCGGTTAATTACAGTAAATGTCGATTGTCATCCGGCAAACTACAACTGTATAAACAAACGGGACTTAATGGGGACGTACAACTAAAGATGAATGCAATTCATTTTTAAACCTGCTGACGGATTTAAAAATCTCCAAATACATTTTTCTACATTTTATTAGGACACATATCACTGTACATAGCAGCTAGATCTCTCTGGCTAATTGCAGTTTATTTGTATCGCAGCTATCCTATTTTGCGTGACACTGGGGTAAGACGAGCTTTCCAGCAGTTTTAAAAGAATTAATATTTTATGATTGTGCTAGTGTAAAATATTGTTGCAATACACCGTCGTCAACATTAGTAAAATACCCTAAGGCCCAGAGTTAAATACCCACCAATTAATCAACCAATCAATCAATCAATCAATCAATCAACCAATCAACCAATCAATCAATCAATCAATCAATCAATCAATCAATCGATCGATCGATCAATCAATCAATCAACCAAAACAGCTCCACCACGTGACGTCTTCGGGAAAACCTGAATAAAATGTTACTTAATGTTTACAAAATGGCTGCCCTGAGCCAGATTACCTTTTACACTAATGACCTGATTAATTTACTTTGACAAAATATTTACTATTATACGGAGAGTTTTTGTAAAGGTGTTATGTAACCGAATCAAAGCATACTGATGTCATCACATTAAATTCGTGTATCATGTTTTGTTAATTTTTGCTGCTCTTAAAATATATGTTATCATTTTAAATTCATTAAAACGGGAAAAAACTCATTCCAAATATATCTCCAGCAAACAAATTTATTATTGATATCATTTTCTATGCTTATGATCCGATTCTCAAGTCCTATTTAGTCGAGTTGGTGACACTGTGAAAAAGAAGATAAAAACATATTTTTCAAAACCTTGTTGATTTGAAGTAACAGTAAGCTTTTTGATTGTTTGATAGATACATTACTTGATTGTTTGTGATTGGTTGTTTGATTATGAAAATCACTTAAACAGCCTATTTTAATGAAAGCTGTTATTATTTTAATTATATGATTATTATAATAAAGATTGATTGATTGGTTGGTTGACTGATTGATTTATCGATTGATTATATTCGCTTCCTTAATACACGTTGCCTAAAGGTAAGTTTAGAATAACTGATGCCTGTATTTATTCCGAACTTTGCAATGACAGAAAAGTCGCGCATTGTAAATAACAGGGTATAATTTTTGTTATCTTGTTTCTGTGAAAAATTAGCTACGCCATCAACTCAAACGTATCAAATAAATATACAAGCTAAATAAACCATAAACGTCTATAGCATACATAAAAAAAACGGTTATATAAATATTCCAAACTGGTATTTTGCTATTAAAAAGTTGAATTCAGCTGTTAAAAGTAAACGTATTTAAAGTCCATTTAAATTTTATGGTAATGCTTTCAAATGTAGATCATTTTTAAGGTGCTATAGGCACGATGTATAACAATGAATATATAGCATATTAGCCTGCTTCTATCTGTCTGCTGACGAACGCAAAGTAGTTCTCATGTTATATGCATTCATTAGCATTAACCTAATTACAAAAACGAAGACTATATTATGTAAGATTTTTTTCTTTATTTGTTTCTTTCATTACAAAGCAGTGCGCTCAGCTTATAAACCGTCAATCAAAAAACAAAAACAGGCCAAAAACATGGAGTTCATCATTAACGTCAATCGCTGATCAGGTTAACTTCAGCGATAGAAGCGCGGGTGGTGGGAGGGAGATTCCTGTTGCCCTGGTGCTTTCTGAGCTAAAGAGGAACAGGAAGTCGATACGTTTGTGATGTCTTTATATTATCCTGTGAGTGTTCTGTATTTGTCCCATGGTGTTTTTGTTTCTTTACCAGTGGTGTCGGGAATGCATGCTTTCCTTCGCCCATTGGGCTGGAATGCCCTCATGAGTGATGAAAAAACTCTAGTACCGCGTTTAACCCCAATCAAACAAACAAATGAATGAACAGAAGCAAAATGCTCTTGGGGCCCTGTACCTGGCATCATGTCCTACCGAGCATCTGCGGTCAGGAGGGCAAATATACACCCTTTTCTATTGCTGTATATCAATAGACAGTCAGTGGTTCCGTTGAAAGGTACCGTCATCGTCACTGTTATTTCTCTGAAAAATAAAAAAAATATTTATCTTTGATAATTTCACATTGGGGACACAATTAATGGTGTCTATATGCCGGTTATAGAACCGGATTATTAGCATACCTAAATTTATACAGCTTTAACATCAGACGATACATCGTTTTTCATTAAATAATTATTAGTCGACATCCTTCTGCCAGTGAAGGTTATTTGTTAGAAATATACAGCTTGAGCCTTATCGAGAGCAAGCAATTTATAACTAGAGTAAAACGTTTCAACGTGTTTAAAGTTAGCCTATACTGCTTCATCTTAAACTGCAAAAAAAAAAAACAGGCTTCAATAATGCTATAACTAATATATATATTGAATAAATGAAGGGAGAATAATTTGATTGCCTCGAATCACCGGGATTCGAACCCGGGACTCTACTGACCGAGCTCACGGCGGAAAGAGTCCCGAAATATAACACAGTGAAGATGGTGTTTTTCTCTCTACATGCATCAAGAACGGACGAAGGGACGCTGAGTTAACATCTTTTTATATCTAGATATTACTCTCAAGTGATTAGTGATTGATTGAATCCGAAAGCTTGGCTCTTGCATATTATATAAATTAAATAAAATTTGCTCTCTTCAAACGGGATTTGAACACGGGGTGTTGTGTTATAGGCATAGCACTCTACCGACTGAGATAAAGAGGCTCACGGAAGAATGAGTCCCGAATTCTAACCCATCGAACACAGCAGTTTTCTCTCTACATAAAGCATGGACACAAGGACGCTAAATTAGCACCATTTTGATTTAGATATCGCTCTCAATTGGTTATATATATAACGAGTTTGCCTTTTCAATAGGTTTCATAGTGCTAAATTGTTTTTGTTTACAACCATTTTTTAGGTTATTTTGTGAATATTATTATAGAACTATTGCTGAGTATCGTTCACCGTCATCAAATGTAAATAGACCTGGGAAGACGTGTATCAATATTAAGAATCAAAATAATAAAAGAAGTACTCAAATAATAGTTTCTTATTTTCGTTAACTTTTTAAATCTCATTCAATTCCCAATGTCACATCGGAGTACATTTCGGGATGAGTTTTGAAAAAAATTGAATACCTTTGCTACATTATTTGGTATAAAGCTTTTAACTGAATCACATCTTCCAAAAGTAAGTCTATATCAGTACTTCACTGGCGTGTAGTGTGATCACTGTAAATTAGATTAGCATTCTTCTATTCTTAATTTCTGTCCTACACTTTCCACACGCATCATGTTGAGATAATTTTGAATCAAAGTTTTTTGCTACAATGTCGTTCTTATTTCAATTCTTAACACTGAATAATAAAAAAAATGCACGAGGGAATAAACTAGCGACTCATTCTGATGATTTCTTAAAACACAAGAGAGACGGTTAATAATACAGCCTGGTTATGGAAATCCCCTTGGTTCATCACATATGTTTTTAGATGTGCTGAAATTCCGCAGAGATTCGATGTTGTTAAAATTGGCTACAGTTATACCGTGGAACATTGTCAAAGTATCTTGTGAATGGATTTATTTGTTTCCATCCATTAGTGGCAATCTCCTGAGAATTCCAATCTGTCTATAATTCAAGCCCGCGATCATTTCTATAAACTGTTGAATTCTGCGCAGCGCCATTAATGTATCAATAATTAAGAGACCAACCGAAGGCCTAATGTAGTTTTTCTGGTCATTTTGTTCTTGCTGTGGCGTTGCAAGGAAAACAACTGCTAAAATATGCATCGCGGGCCTCAACACCGCCGCCGAGTGTCAGTGTATCGGGGCTATCAACTGGTGCGTGGCTGTCCCTAGAGAAATGTACAGCAGTCCACCAGTCCATTTCATGCCTATGAAACGAACACCTTTTTGTAATGGATCTGGAAAGACATATGTACGTCACAAATACTATTGGATAAATTTACATTTAAATTAACCTTACACAAAAGATTTATAATCGAGATATTTTTGTTAAAAATTATCACACAGACACAGGGATGCCGATAAATTAAAAATTGTGAAATTAGATAAACTAAGCAAAATATATAAGGCTTTTTCCGTATGTAGTTTTTGGGTTCCGTATATTTAAACTTAATCTGAAGTAACTGTATTTATTACATATTTGTCACATGTTGTCAATAGCATGTAAATTGCTATGCTATAAGATGTCAACCTTTGTACATTAGCAATAACGACGCGAGATTAAGATCATCGTCGGAACATGTTTCAGATAATTAATCAAGATCATTAGATGATTTATCGGGTTTTAATTAGTCGATAATCCGGTATCAATGGGACTGATCTAAGTCATAAAGCAATGGCATTGCTATTTGAAAGGTGTAATAATCATATAATGTATTTTTATTGCACGGAAAGAAAATTTTGCTAGCGAGACTCAACTTCGGAACTTTGGGCAATATTGTTTGTCTAATAGGGCCTGTAAGTCACATGATCTTAGATATTTGCCGTTATTCACTCAACTTCCGGTATATTTGGTTTATTATTTATCAGTCATTTGAATATGTACAAAAGGATAAACAGTGTATCTAAGTTAACAACACATTAAATATATTACATATATGGTAGGAACAAAAAGAAAAAAGAATTGAACATTTCGAATTAGAAGAGTATGTTCATAGACTACATCGAGAAGAGGCTTGTAGCAAAGAATGTGAAGTTAAAATTTGGCAAAAAGAATAAGCCTGTCACTGGCGGGAAAAAAGCCCCGTGGGGCTTGTTCTATCCCATACATGCATTCTTTCTAGATTTGATATAAACGGAAAGTAACAAAGATGCCAATTCTAGCTTTCAGTCTTACAGCTGCACGCTAAAAAGCATAAAATATGGCTCTGAACGACCTGTATTGACACCATTGTGATATACATACAAAGGAGATTGCCATTTGGAAATGTGGTTTAAATTTAAGAAAAACACACTAAATAGTTAATAGACCAAACATTTAAATACAAAAAAAGGTTTAAAAAGCCGAGACAATTATCAGTGCAAATTCATTATTAAATCTATGAAATGTACATTTGTTTAAACAGCTCCTTCTGTGATTTGTCTATGTCATATCACTAACTTATCACTTTCATTCGTTCACACAGATCCATCTGTGATTTATCTGTCATATCACTAGCTTATAATTTTCAATCGTTCACACAGATCCATCCATGATTTATCTGTGTCATATCACTAGCTTATCACTTTCATTCTTTCACACAGATCCATCCGTGATTTATACATGTCATATCACTAGCTTATCTCACAGATCCATCCGTGATCTATCTCTGTCATATCACTAGCTTATCACTTTCATTCATTCACAGGAATCCATCCGTGACTTATCTATGTCATATCACTAGGTTATCACTTTCATCCGTTCACACACACCCCTCTGTGATTTATCTATGTCAAATCACTAGCTTATCACTTTCATTCGTTCACACAGATTCGTCTGTGATTTATCTGTCATATCACGAGCTTATCACTTCCTTTCGTTCATACAGATCCATCAGTGATTTATCTATGTCATATCACTTTCATTCGTTCACACAGATTCGTCTGTGATTTATCTGTTATATCACTGGCTTATCACTTTCATTCGTTCACACAGATCCATCTGTGATTTAACTATATCATATCACTAGCTTATCCCTTTCATTCGCTTATCACTTTGTTTCCTTCACACATATCCATCTGGGATTTGTCTATATCATATCACTTTCATTCGTTCACACAGATCCCTCTGTGATTTATGTAAGTCATATCACTAGCTTATCACTTCCATTCGCTCACACAGATCCATCTGTGATTTATCTGAATCATATCACTACCTTATCGCTTTCATTCGTTCACACGGATCCATCTGTGATTTATCTATGTCATATCACTACATTATCACTTCCATTCGTTCACACAGATTCCTCTGTGATTTAACTATGTCATATCACTAGCTTATCACTTCATTCGTTCACACAGATTCCTCTGTGATTTATCTCTGTCATATCACTACCTAATAACTTTCATTCCTTCACACAGATTCGTCTGTGATTTATCTGTCATATCACTAGTTTATCACTTCCATTCGTTCACACAGATCCATCAGTGATTTATCTATGTCATATCACTTTCATTCGTTCACACAGATTCGTCTGTGATTTATCTATTATATCCCTAGCTTATCACTTTCATTCGTTCATACAGATCCCTCTGTGATTTAACTATGTCATATCACTAGCTTATCCCTTTCATTCGCTTATCACTTTGTTTCATTCACACAGATCCATCTGGGATTTGTCTACATCATATCACTAGCTTATCACTTTCATTTGTTCACACAGATCCATCTGTTATTTATCTATGGCATATCACTAGCTTATCACTTTCATTCGTTCACACAGATCCATCTGTGATTCATCTATGGCATATCATTAGGCAATCCCTTTGTTCAATCAATATACTCCAAGAGCGAGCATAAAATGTTCATGATACGGGCGAGGGCGGATTCCATGCAATAAAAGCAATTGGATCCGTGAACTATCTACGTGGTCGGCCCTGGTTCCAGTCTGTCGTGCTTGTCCTTCCATTTTAATAAAGATGAACGAAAACTATGCATAAAAACAATAACACCCTTTCGTCCGTACAATTCTTTGTCGTTTACATTACTTCGTTTCGTATAAGCTTATGGTCTTAGGTTTCTATTTATAGCCTTGTTTAATTGTCCGCATCACTCTAAATGAGTAGAGTCTGGTTGTTGAAAGCCCTGTCTGAAGGCACGAACTAAAGACGAATATACTTCAGCCAGGCTACATCGCTGTATAACGTTTTAGTCAAATCAGATATTACATTAAATAACACTAAAAGCCATCGAATTTCCCCATTTCGTTAATGCGCTTTCCCCCTAATACAAAAACCCTTCAGTTGAAGCTATTTCGCTGTGAAACTTGGCTCTCTGAGAACCTCGCTAATCTGCATTCTCTGTGCTATTCTTCAGAACGCTATCGAGCTGTGATTTTTGCGCTTTAAAAAGCGAAACAAATTTACTCATATTTTGACATTTCCACTAATGGATTTATTTCTCAGATGTCGATTTCAAGATCGGCAAATATTTTTTTTGATTGCCTTGAATTTTGCTATCCTATGATTATCTAAAAACGGTGAGTAATTTTCTTATTTTTTTAAAAATATAATAGAGCAAAGAAAATATACTTCAACGTCATGTTGACTTTAGCTAGGTTTGCTGTGTTGAGGCCTTCCATCCACACAAAATCCCTACGAAAAATCACGGCCGAAACATACCCTGATAGAAACTCTACATATGTAACGTGATTTTTTTTTTGTATCTTTTCAAACGTAAACCTTTACCTATCAAATTCTTGTCAATATAACCTAATTTAGAAACAAAATGGACTTAGTTGTAGGAAATACAGTCAGGCAATATATCCAATTTTTAATCGCAAGTCAGTAGGCTTATGCACACATATATAATTCATATAAGGTAATTCTGACTATATTTCGGGGTTTATTTTTGTGATTTATTTGTGAAACTTATGGATGGAAATTCAAGTATTTAATAATAGGTTAGTTTAGTATCTAAGGATATATTACCATTTTGATTTCAAGCGATTGCTGAATTACCGGAAGTAGAAACCAACACGACATCGGAAGTAGAAACACGCACTCTCGTGTCCGCCATGAACTAGTTTTCATCTTGTAGTTTTCATCTTGTAGCCATTACGTAACAACTAACTTTTCAGCGCAGGCTTGCACCTTTGGGATAAATGCGAGCAATCACTACGTTCTAAAGAGTCACGTGGATGAGTCTCGCTCTTCGTCGCAGCTTTATACAAACGTTTGAATGCGGTATATAGGTGAAAATGAATTCGAAACAACTTTTTGATTTAAGCTATTTACAAAAATTGCATTGATTAATAGCTTTATGATATCATAACATAGTCCCGGGGCATTTACACAGATGTAAACTGTCGGTTGAGGACCTTGCAGAAAATGACCGAATGTTACTGCGGAGGGTTGGGAGGGCGCTTCCTGTTGTCCTTATGGTCGCAGAGCTATGGGGCAATATGAAGTGGATCTGTTTAGGATGTCTTTGTATTGCGACCTGCGATTGAGCTGGTTTTGCCCTGGCTTGTTTTTGCAAGAGTGGTTCAATTCACCCTTTGGAATGCTGGGCTACGCGGTCACATGAGTGAAATAACCCTAAGTATGGCCTAAGAGCATATGGCCTGTACACATTCTAATTCAATAAACACGAATATGGTTTATTATTTCTATAGCTCACAAGATCATTATCTCTTATAGAGTTTTTCTACAGCTCCCAGGATAACATGCTTCTTAACGTATTTCTATAGCTCACGGCAAGATAATTTGTCTCTTAGAGTATTTCTACATCATAAGATAACTTATATCTATTAACTTATTTCTACATCTCATAAGAAAACTTGTCTCTTATAGTAATTCTACAGCTCACAAGATAACTTGTATCTTATAGTAATTCAACAGCTCACATGATAAATTGTCTCTAAGAGTAAGTTACTTATTCAATTTAGAAGATGTCTGTGGATCGCAGATAAATGGTAGTGCAAATCAGAGGTTTATAAACTACTTTCTACATAGCCTAAGGCAAATGACCTCTTGCGGTCTTGTCAGAACCTTTGAGCTCAAAATAGACAAAAACTAATTTATATATTAATCTAGTTATCTAGTTAAATATTCCTAGATTATGACAGTGAAAAAATGATTAAAATTTTAAATCACAAATAGATAAATTTAAGCGTCTCATTTCATTTTCCTTTGAGGGTATTGTAATGGCATTGACAAGATGTTGTGGGTTGCCACAGTAGACTTTAAGCTCTCCACTGTGGTTAATGTAGATTGATGCTTAGTTCTGGTTATCTATTTTCAAAAAAAGTTGTATTACTCTGAAATATCTTACCACTCGATAGAGCTATTTGTTTTGTGCCTGTTTTGATTTTTATATGTACATTCTCTGCTGTTGAAGGAAAGCGTAACAAACATCAGAATATGGTTGCAATAAACTGTCAGGAGAAGCACTAAAAGCAAAGTGTAGCGGATTTATTTGTCCAGTTGTACTTTCTTAAGGAAACAGTTTGTTTTAGCCCTCAGTGCAAGCTGTCATCATTTATAGTAGCCATTGCGCTCTCGGCATCAGTGTGTATGCTCGGGATGAGACAGTTCGGCTTAGAGCATTTGGATTGGTTGAAAATAATCGATGGCTTGCTTTGCTGAAGTGCAGTCTGATCCATTCTTTTATCAGGTTCAAATATATTGATATAAGCTCACTCTTACTACAACAACTACAATAATAAATAACTCCGGGATAATGTGTATTCAATTAAACTTCAAGTCTAAGTAAAACTTTGGTTCGATAAAGAATTTTTCACCAATAGTCCACGGAACATTTTTGTGAACATTATGGCTAACTAAGTTCCTTTCTTTTTGGATTTGTTTGTGCCAAACGTCGTACTCAAGGATGTTTCACTTACATGACGACTTGGTATATCAGGTTTTTGCTTAAAATCCAGACAAAAATGTTACCAAGCCATGTCTCATACCATTGGAACATGCTTTCCTTCGGGTTTATTTTCCCCTCTGTTGATCGTTACCTCGATGCTGTTTTCCTTGCCACTGTTAGACCAAGGGAGCGGAAAAGAACGTGGGGATATGTCGCTCTAGTAGACCCCCCCTGGGTAGCCAAAACGTGTTATACCAGCCCCTGGAAGAGATTTGACTCCATCTCACTGCTTTTATTGCTCTCATTTGTTCAGTTAAGAGCATAGCTTCCGGTAAACTGCAAACACATGTTTTTTCTACGTGTTTACAGGCGGTTTTACGTCCGTTTTTCACCGCACGACGTCGATTGGGCAAAGCTTTGGGAGCTGTTAGATCTGCGCCCGACACATTTTGGCCCAAACGCGCCCCTTATATCCTATCTATTTTTTTTTTTTTTTTTTTTTTTTTTTATAATTTTACTGTCTTGCCTCACCCATCAGGCTCAACTGGACAAAATATATGTATCCCATGTATTTAGAGTTAAACATTCAAATTAACGAGTGCAAAACTTATCTTAAATTCTTATTATAAATAGTTAAATTCGACCTGTTAATTTAGCTTTACAATGAGCTCATCAATAATACGCCCATTAACAAGATGTTCGAGAGTATTGGGATTCTCTTAGTTGCACAGCCCCTGTATTTCGTTTCGCTGTGTGTTGGATTGTCTGTTTGCCTGTTCGCTTGTACTTCAGGCTTTATCACTCACAAAACGGCGTGTCAGCCCTATAGGTGAAGGAAACCATCCGCAACTTCACTGGTAACATACAAAAACAGGGCAATCACAGGCAGATCGGCACCATGTTGCCTCTTCTCTTCGAGAGCACCAGGCACCCTGCCGCTCCGGGGGGGGGGGGGGGGGGCG